>JAODJX010000043.1:15914733-15926703 GCA_026776945.1 Isichthys henryi
TCTTCGCTGTTCATTCAGATTTTCCGCCAAGTCTCCGGCGTCTGACGTCACCTACAGCATTTCCGGTCTCTGCTCCCCTTTCCCCATATTTTCAAACTCTCATCAAAATCCTTGCTGCATTGTTTTGTATAGAGTTTTTGAAGATTTTTGTTGGGTATTCCAATGAAAAGTGCATTGCAGTGGTCGAGTCTGGAGGAGATAAAGGTGTGAACCAGTTTTTCAGCATCTGGCAAGGTGAGAATAGCTACGGAGTTTTGCAATATTTCTGAGGTGGTAAAATGAAGTCTTGCAGAGATGTTTAATATGAGCTTCAAAAGTGAGTTGAAGATCAAATCTTACACCAAGGTTGATGGCTGATGAGGCGAAGGGATTGTGAGGGGATGACGGAGACTGTAATGCTGGGTATGGAGGCTGACTTTAACTGATGCGGAGTAACAATCAAGATCGCTTCAGTTTTAAAGCAGTTTAACTGGAGAAAATTTGTTTCACCCACAATCTGATCTCCTCAAGACAGATGCTGAGTATTGATGGCATTGATGGTGATTATGATGCTGCAGAGGAGTATTTATCAGTTCTTATGTAAAGCTGTGTGTCATCAGTATAACCGTGAAATGAAATTCCATAGCGACTAATGATTTGGCCAAGAGGGAGCATGTATAACGTGAAAAGAATGGAGCCGAAAACTGACCCCTGGGGGACTCCACAGGTAACAGTGTGTGTCCGGGACCTTGATTTTCCAAGGGAAATGTACTCTGTTCTGTATGTAAGATAAGACTGAAACCAAGACCAGGCAGTGTCAGTTAGTCCAATGGTGTGATATAACCGATTGAGGAGGATATCATGGTCAATAGTGTCGAAAGCAGTAAACAAATCAAGGAGGACGAGCAGAGAAAGTGAGCCAGCATCAGCTGCCATCAGCAAGTCATTTGTAACTCTAATCAAAGCTGTTTCTGTGCAATGGGCAGAGTGAAAACCAGACTGAATTTTTCAAAGAGGTTGTTGTATTTGAGGTGATCCTGAATATAGATGGCAACTACTTTCTCCAGTACTTTAGAGAGGAATGGAAGGTTGGAGATAGGCCTATAATTGGCAAAAACTTCTGGATCAAGAGTGGGTTTTTTGAGAAGTGGTCGGATTATAGCGGTTTTTAAAGCAGATGGAATATAGCCAGCCTGGAGGGACTGGTTAATGACTGTGGTGATCAAAGGAGTGATGGCAGAGATATTTACTTTCACTAAGGCAGTAGGAAAGGGATCCAGAGCACAGGTGGAGGGTTTCATCTTCCTAATAATTTCTTCAACCTCTTGGCAGACTTCTAGGAAGCAGTTGAGAGGCTGGGCAATTTCACACCGTGGATAGATGGACAGAGCTGATAGATCTGGGGGTTCTGGGAAGGCAAAGCGAAAGGAGTTGATTTTTGCTTTGAAGAAGGTTATACAATCATTGCAGTGCTCTTCTGTATTTTCAATAGGTATAGAAGTTTCTGGTTGGAGAAGTTGATTTATAGTGGAGAACAGCTGCTTAGAATTTCCATGCCTGTTTTTAATGACATTTGAATAAAACTGAGACCGTGCCTCTCTAAGGGACTTTGAGTATATGCCTTTTGATGTTCCCTATAGGCCAGCTTGTGAACAGTGAGACCAGTAGCATTGTAACGCCGCTCAAGGGCACGTCCAGCTGCCTTCATTTTTCGTAGCTCATTCGTAAACCAGGGTGCTGAGCGAGAGAAGGTGACTGCTCTGGATTTGACAGGGGCATGGTAAAATGCTTATTACTTACAACACAAAATATACGACTGCACACAATAAGTAACACAATAATATACGTGATCGGCGCAATAATCTGTCTCAGATTTCCCCCACCGGAGGTGTCAGCCATCCCCAGTCACCTCCAAGTCCATCACAAGTGCTGCAGAGGACAGCATTGCCATAGTCTCCAATGTTCCCAGCATACCGGGACCATTCCTGGAGCATTCTTTTCCCAGCGCCAGGCAATTCCTGTGCAGGACCACAGTCTTTCGTTGCTCGGGCAGCTGCAGACAATAAATAACATCGGAACAGCACTTGAGGATCTCCACCAGTCCCCTCCAATGACTGTCCTCTGAGGGCGACCACCCCTTCTTATGAATGGAACAGTACACTCAAAGCAGGTTGCTGATGTTAAAGTCCTGCCAATGGCTGCATGCATTGTAGGCATGCTTTTGCTGGGTAGTTGCTGCACCTTGGTCACGTCGGGGTACATTGTGCACACCCCTCACACATTCCCGAAGGCACTACAGGTACTCCATACCTGGCTCCTGCAGCACCAATGATTCTCGGGCGTGGCCCAAACACCAAGTCCACCAACGTGTGCAGCTCCTGCCTGAACATCAGCACAGCCAACATGCACCAGGTGCTCTCCTGCACTGCTGTCCGCTATGCCTTCAGGACCAGGGGCAGGTGGCAGTCCCAGATGTGCTGGTGGTGGGCGACCAGGATGGTGAGCTGCATTATGAGTGTGCGATTAAACTGCTCCCCCAGCCTATTATATTGCAGGTAAAGTGAGGTGGTGCTGGTCTTCACAATGCCCAGCCACGTGCCAAAAAGGTTGTTATGTAGTTCCTCTGGCACACTGAAACAGCAGAACTCTTTGACAAGTTTTTCAATTGTGGTCCCAACGTTCTGGTTGAGAACTGCATATGAATCCGATATTTTAATAAAGTAATCCATGGCCACAAGGCTGTACCATTTCCCAGCACCGCCACAGGGAAGAGGGCCCATCATGTCCACCCTGACCCTCCATAGTGTCCATCACCTGTTATGCTGTAGTTGCACTCCTCAGCGTGGCAGGAATAACAGTAGTTATTAGTCTCACAGAGGTGAATAGAGTGGACATCAGCATTGCCAGGTAACTTGCCACGCTCGTGCTAGATCTTGAAATAGTACCTCGGGAGCTCCAACAGCCAGCATGCCAGCTGTTCCTTAGGGTTGCAGAAGCTTAGTCTTTCACTGCAGCAATCTTTCTTGGGTCCACAAATTTTCAATAGGGTTGAGGTCGGGGCTTTGGAAAGACCAGAAGCTTAATGTTAGTCTGTTTTATCCATTCCAAAATCAGTTTTGATGTGCGTTTGGGATCATTGTCCTGTTGGAACACCTAAGAGTTTCAACCGTCTAATTTTTGATTTGAGGTGAAGTTGAAGAATTTGGAGGTAGTCCTCCTCCTTCGTTATTCCATCCACTTTGTGCAATGCACCAGTACCACTGGCAGCAAAACAGCCCCAGAACATGATGCTGCCGACACCATGCTCAACAGTTTGTACAGTGTTATTCGGTTTGAAAGCTTCACCTTCACTCCTCCAAACATACCTCTTGTCATTGTGGCCAAATAGCTCAATCTTTGTCTCATCTGACCATAAAACTTTTCTCCAGAAGGCATTCAACTTGTCTATGTGAGCAGCTGCAAACTTGAGGCGAGTTTGAAGGTACTGATTTTAGAGGAGGGGCTTCTTCTTCTTTCCATGACTATGTAAAACTTGCTTCACTGTGGACAGTGACACTGGTGTTCCAGCAGTTTCCAGTTCATGGCAGGTTCCTGGGTTGTTGCTGAACATCATAACCAATTACCTTTCATCTGAGGAAGCCAGATTGGGTTTTCTTCCATGGCAAAGTGGTGACACACCCAAATAACTTCTACTTACATACAATTGTTGATGATCTTGGAATCTACAGTTACTTAGAAATGGCTCCAAAAGACTTTCCCAACTTGTGTAAATCTACAATTCTCCTTCTTAAATCCTTCTGAGTTCCTTGGATTTTCCCATTGTTCTGAGTATTGGTGAATCCCAAGAGTGCTGTCAAACAAATCCTTTTTTATGCTGGCAAAGAGAAACTACCAGCTGCAGTCAATCATGATCACTAATGAGACATTAATAGGCTTTGGCCTTGTCAAGTTAATAGACATTCTAGAACCTCCAGCACCATTTATTAAAATATTTAGGAAAATTTATGAATATATTGGAGCCTGTATGTAAAATTTTGACCCTATGTGGATTGCCGAAATTCCAAAATAAATTCAAACATGCATATTGTATAATCATTCCACCCAAAGAATTGTTGAAATAAATCCTTAATGGCCCAAAATTAATATGATATTTCTGTCCCAGATGAATGTTTGTAAACTTCTGACCACAAATGTGACTCTGAAACTACACCTACTCACCTACAGCTATGGTAGTTAGCTGTGTTTCTTTGTATGTTTTAAGATGTCATTTATATGAACTGTGGAAATGTGACAGTTGCGCTTGTTATGCTATGCAAGTCTAAAACTTTACTTTCATTTTTCACACATTCCACTGATGTGATACTGATGTGATCTGCAGAACCTTTGCACAATTATAAAGAGGTAGTTACTTGTATTCTATTTACACAATAAATAGAATACAAATTTATTTTTCTTTTGCACTATGAACATTTTTCATGGCATAAGAAGAGTTTTTTTTCTTTTCGTGTACATTTATCTCATTTATTTTTAACTAAACTTAAATAAAAACAAACAAATAAAGGGAAAACCCCTAATCCCAAAAATGACAACCTTAACTCCTACCCAGATCCATAAGTAACCAAACAAATTACAAGACTTTTGGCATCTTTTGTTTTTTGATTCAAGTCAGGTCAGGTTAAGCTGGGGAGCATGCACTGGTACAGTTGCATAAAAATGATGACTAATTAAGGATACTGACTCTTTTAACATATTATGGTTCTTGTATTAGGTCTACTGTTGCTCCTAGGTCATAGTTTAATTTCTGGAACTCCAAAACTATACTGAATTGTCAGGGTCAGCCCCTGTTGTCCCACTCTGTTCCTTCCCCGTTTGGCCAGCAGGCGTTGCTGGTCATCCAGTCCCTCGTGTTGTCAGTCTTTGTGTTTTCCCCTGCTCCCTGTGGACCGCATACTGTAGCTCACCTTGCTGAGCATGTAGTTGTCTGTGAACCCTTCTGTCCTGTGTCTGAATCCCACCTCCTCTGTTTTTGTATCTTGTTTCATTGTATGAGTTTTCTTGTTCCTGTGTCTTGTGATTTGTACTTGGTTTTGGCTTCATGTTTTGTGCCCATGTTTGTGTTTTTTCCTATCTGTTGTTCCCCTAGTGTATATTCTGTTTCTTAGTTTCTTTGTTAGTTTGAGTTCCCTGAGTTCAATTATTAGTTTTAGCTATTGCCTGTCTTTGTGCCTGCCCTTGTGTGTTTACCTGATTGCTCGTTGCCCTGCTCCCTCCCGGATTGGTTAATTGTCTCTCACTCCTGTTGTGTCATTACCCGGTTTAGTTTTGTATTTAAGTTCCTGATCCTGTTCTGTTTTGGCTGGTGTCATTGATGTTTGTTTTATATCTTATGCTGTATTCTTTGTTACCTGCCTGCTTACCTACCCCTTGCTAATTAGTCTTTGTTTTTCCCATTTACTTTTGACCCCGTGTGGTTCCTTTGTTTTCTAGTGTTTTTTTGAGTTTGTTTTAGTTCAGTTAATAAACCCTGTTTGCCCGGTGAACTGCAAGTGGGTCGTCCACATTTTCTGTTCTGCCTGCATGATGCCTCGTCCCTGCTCAAAACCCACTCAGATCCATGACACTGAATTTGGGCAAACATCATGTGTATGAATTAAAATACTTCTGAAAATTGTACCACAGAACGTATGGATTGTTTCAAAACCTAAATGGACAGATTATGTATGGAATATTTTAAATCTGACATTTCCAGATTAGGATTTACCTATAATGGAAGAAAAGGTTAGAACTCTATAGCCGGATATGAACACCAAGGTTTGTTAGAAAATCTATTCAGCATCTCATATTTGGCAATAGTAGATTATTCCTTACCAATGCCAGAAGCTGGATACTTATTGGGATTCATTCCATATCTGGTGCAGGCTGCAAGGGTTCCAGGGCAGGCCTGGAAGTCACTTCTCTGAGTGCTGTCTCTGCTGTATGGTGCCGTGGATTTCACATTCAGCTCGGCTTCCTTGGCCCACCCATTAAACTGCTAAGCTCAAAGGTGTAAATGATATATAATATTTCTACTGCTGTATAGATTTAAACATAAGTCATGACAAAACAATAGAGAACCAGCAGCTACGCTGTTTGGACCCCTAATCATGATTCACATATTGAATACTATAAACAGAAAAAGGTAACGTGTCAGGTAGGTTCTAGAAGTCAGGGTTGCCAATTTTCGTCAGCTGGCTGGAGTGAGATTTTCAATTCGAGACAAGTCTGCAGACACATGCACACGCATTTACATATACACTGAACAAAAAACATAAATGCAACACTTTTGGTTTTGCTCCCATTTTGCATGAGCTGAACTCAAAGATCTGAAACATTGTCTACATACACAAAGACCCATTACTCTCAAATATTGTTCACAAATCTGTCTAAATCTGTATTAGTGAGCACTTCTCCTTTGCCGAGATAATCCATCCCACCTCACAGGTGTGGCATATTGTATCAAGGTGCTGATTATACAGCATGAATATTGCACAGGTGTGCCTTAGACTGCCCACAATAAAAGGCCACTCTGAAATGTGCGGTTTGATCACACAGCACAATGCCACAGATGTCGCAACGTTTGAGGGAGCGTGCAATTGGCATGCTGACTGCAGGAATGTCTACCAGAGCTGTTGCCCGTGAAATAAATGTTCATTTCTCTACCATAAGCTGTCTTCAAAGGCATTTCAGAGAATTTGGCAGTACATCCAACCGGCCGCACAACCGCAGACCACGTGTAACCACACCAGCCCAGGACTTCCACACCCAGCATGTTCATCTCCATGATCGTCTGAGACCAGCCACCTGGACAGCTGCAGCAACACGGATGAGTCCCAGTTTTCACTGTTCAGGGCAGATGGCAGACAGCGTGTGTGGCGTTGTGTGAGTGAGCGGTTTGCTGACGTCAACGTTGTGGACCGAGTGGCCCATGGTGGCGGTGGGATTATGGTATGGGCAGGCGTATGTTATGGACCACGAACACAGCTGCATTTTATTGATGGCATTTTGAATGCACAGAGATACCGTGGCGAGATCCTGAGGCCCATTGTTGTGCCATTCATCCACGACCATCACCTCATCTTACAGCATGATAATACACAGCCCCATACTGCAAGGATCTGTACACAATTCCTGGAGGCTGAAAACATCCCAGTTCTTGCATGGCCAGCATACTCACCAGACATGTCACCCATTGAGCATGTTTGGGATGCTCTGGATCGGCGTATGCGACAGCCTGTTCCAGTTCCTGCCAATATTCAGCAACTTCGCACAGCTATTGCAGAGGAGTGGACCAACATTGCACAGGCCACAATCAGCAACCTGATCAACTCTATGCGACGGAGATGTTGCACTGTGTGAGGCAAATGGTGGCCACACCAGATATTGACTGGTTTTATGACCCCCCCCCCCCCCAGTAAGGCAAAACTGTGCATATTTCAGAGTGGTCTTTTATTGTGGGCACCTGTGCAATGTTCATGCTGTCTAATCAGCACCTTGATGTGGGACTGATTATCTGGGCAAAGGAGAAGTGCTCACTAACACAGATTTAGACAGATTTGTGAACAATATTTGAGTATAATGGGTCTTTTGTGTATGTAGAAAATGTTTCAGATCTTTGAGTTCAGCTCATGCAAAATGGGAGCAAAACCGAAAGTGTTGCGTTTATATTTTTGTTCAGTGTATGTAACAGGTTTACAAACTACCCCAACACTTTTCATGTGACTAATCGTAGGTTTATAATGGAATGATATAGATTTGGCCCACGATTTCTTGCATGGTCATGAGAGTCTGAAAACGTGAGTGTCACACCAGATGCGTGAGCGCTAGCAACCCTGTTAAGAACAGGCTGAATATGCTGAATTATATGAAACCTTCCTGTTAGGTCAGGTTGGGGAGCATGCACTGGCATACGCGTTGCCACACCGATGATACCCACCTTGGGATCCCAGTTGGAGATCTCCCAGGCCGACATGTGGTCCAATCCCACCAACCTGAAATAACCATCTATCTGCTGCAGCCCAGTGTTACATGGGCGTCCCCTTAGCCTGGTCCAGCCACTCGGGTCCTCAGCAATGAGGATCCTCTGAGCGTGATCACGCTCAGGGAATCACTGTAACTGACGCTCCATCATAATGTAGGTAATGTGCTTCATTTAGGACAAAAAGTCAAACCAGCAGTACCCAAGGACTCTCCAAAGAGACACAGTACCAAAGGAATTCAATCTTCATCTCAGGTCACTGAATAGTATCCATGACTCGTAGTCATACAGCAAAACAGGTAGCACCTGGACTCAAAAGACATAGACCCTCGTCCTCTTCCAAAGATATTGGGAGCGTAACATACCCCTTTTCCAGCGACCTGATGACCCCCCGCCACCCCCCTCCCATGTTCTCCAAATCCATCTACTGACTTCATAGGAAGAATCACCAGAGACATGAATGACACTGCCAAGGTAAATGATCCTCTTGATGTGGTCAACATTCTCTCTGCAGACAGATACACTGTTGATGGCTGTGCTCAGGAGGCCATAAAAGGCCTGGATCTTGGATTTTATACAGGAAACTTGCAAACCCAGACACTCAAACTCCTTGCTCAGTCTCTCGAGGCCCAATCAGAGACTCCATTGACTCAAAAATCACAGCATCATTGGCAAAGTCAAGATCAGTGAGTATTTCTTCACCAGCAGATGCCCCATAACCGCTGGACCCCATGACCTTGCCCGGCACACAATCACTGAACAGAATAAGAGCAAGAATACACCCCCGATGAATCCCAGAATCAACTGGGAAGAACACAGGTGCTACCTCCATTCTGCACAACACTCAGTGTACCAATGTACAAGCTAGTCATGATATCCAACAACTTCAGAGGGGGATCCCGCAAAGTCTTAGGATGTCCAACAGGGAGCTTGATTAACTTAGTTGAACATGTTATGAAAACTGACAAAGGCTGCAAAGGGACTCTGCCGATGTTCGTGTTTGTGCTGGATGAGAACCCTCAGTGTCAGGATGTGGTTGATGGTACACTTCTTAGGCGTAAAACCAGACTGCTCTGGTCGCTCGCTAAGCAAGCAAGTGATCACAGATCCTGTTCAGGATGACCCTAGCAAGGATCTTATGCAATCTGAGTCAGATTGGATGGTTCACAGCTAATCAGAGGATCAGCCTGTAGGTAATGGAGCCAGAGATGTTCGACATCCTAGCCGGAGGATCAACTTTAAACAGCTGCTTAAAGTAGCCGGCCCAGCCGGTCACAACTGCTGTGTAATCTGTAAGGTCCATTCCATCACCCACTTATACTGCGACTCTCCAAGGAACAGATTCAGATGTGCGTAATGCTTTAATTCCTCTGTAAACTGGACATGGGTCACTAGACCATAGATGGTATGTAACTAAGCTCCCAGTACAGACTGGAGTTACCAGCAAGCTGTGCACTGCAACCCCACCTGTTAATATCTAGATGAAACATCTCCTTCTGGGAACAACGGCAACACCAATACAACCCTCGGCAACCTTAAAGGTCTTGTCACAGAAGGTCTACCATATCACATTAGAAGTGGAAGTACTGTAGCACCCAAATCTGCCAGTTTCTCACACGAACTACATGCAAACTTATTTCAAACAGCCTGATCTTGGAGTCTGACCAGGCCCAGCCTCATTCACCTAATAGGTGGTAGCCAACTGGACGTAAGCTGAATCTTCTGAGTAGCAACAACAAGTGTGTGGTCAGAATTCACAAATTTGGCACTTCTCTAGTCCATGCAGTCTATAGGAGCATCTAGCATCAGCCCACATGGATGTGATCGATCTCCTTCACTGCACCACCAGTATTGGAGTATCGAGTCCAACAATTCAGCTCAGGACGCTGGGAACAGGGTCCAGTGACCCATAACCCCTGACCTTTTTCAAAGTCAAGGCACATGGAGCCGCTTTCACCATTGTTGCCAGACCCGTGGGGACCGACACAATCCTCATAGCCAACCCTGTCAGTGCTATTGGTCACACTGAAGTCACTCATTTCCAGAGGCATGACACCAGTCTCTCTCATCACTCACCACAGTTGGAGAAAACACTAAGCCTGAGTCTCATAATACACTTGTTGAAAGAAGTGACATCGGGCACCATCAGGAGGAGCTGATCCGCCACAGTAACCATCAGACCGACCAGACCAATAATAGGTGTACCCACCTACAGATTTGGAAGACTGCTTGCAGGGCTGACTGCAGTTTAAATTCGTTTAAAAAAATCTTTCAATAATTTAAAAAGATCCAGCATTTTCAATATGAAGGATAGATTCACATTATAAAATGTACCCATATAGGCATCGCATAATAAAATGTCCAGGAAATAATGCAATGCATGCTATATATTTCAGATTTAAAGAATGGTATTCATAATGTAATAAAATTATAAATGTTATATTAAAATGCATTTACAATTTACTGCTAATTTAATGCGAACCTTACCTGTGCAGTGTCTATGTACGCCATTGGCTCGTTAAGGAACCTCACGTTGCTTCGTATGTATTTCGCGTTCCGCGGATGAGGGATATTGTGTGTTTTGAGCTGATTTATTTCTTCCGAGGTTCTTCTTTGGTACGTATGATGGTTATAAATCTTATTCGCGTCCAGCCCATCTGGTACATTTTCATCAAATATTCTGTGTGTGTTGGAACTGAAATAGATGGAGAGAGATGGTGAATTTCAGAATAGAAATTATGAAAAAGTCAGCGATTCGACAGGTGTTTTTCTTTCTCTGACAAAACTAGGTTATATTTGACGAAATGAGAGGAAATACCCTCTTTGCAGCTTAATCACTTCTCGTGGCTACACGGCTAGTGACATATTACTTTCCTAAGTTTTTACTTTCTTCTCTACAACAAAGTATTTTTATTAAAAAAAACTCCATGAAATACTCACCGAAAAGACTGAATCACCTTTTTCTTTCGAGGCAGGCACATGTCAGCTCCGTAATGCATGTCGTAATCTGTTATTTTTGTGAAACTATTTTTTATATATATTAGTTGTCGCTAAGAGTTACAAACAGCGTCCAGTTCCTGGTCTTCACTGTTGCTATGCAACAATCTTCCTCGTGACCTTACTATATCTATAGCCACACGTACCCCAACGTCCTTCCATTTCCTGTAACCTCTTATCCTAAGGAAATACCGCGTGATATTTTTCTGAATATTCTCAACCACTTATGCTTTATGTTCTTCCAAGAAATATGTAGACTGAAACAACATTATTCTTTCTTTGAGATTTAATGGATTTCCTACTTTATACTAGTACTAATAGTATTAGAAACAGTTTTTGCTAGCAAAAATTTTTTGCAGTAAAAGTATGAATTCTAGACACCTATAATTCAATTTCTACTCGTAATAATGATCATCTCCACTAGAAAAAACTGTATTTCTACTAAAATAGTGTTGCAGATATGTATTACAGTTTTATTAGTCATATACAGTATTACAGTCGCCTATGGCATATGACAAGCCAAATTGTCTTTTAATAGTATAAGGCTAAGTTGTCATAACTTGATTTCTACCAGTAAAAATAACATATTAACTTTTTTTTTTTTTTACTCTTCAGAATACAAATTCCAGATATCTGAAGTTTAGTTTTGGCTACTACAAATAATCTTTTTTACTAGTAAGAACTGTATTGCTGCTAGTAAACATTTGTATTATAGATATCTATGACTTGCTAGTAAACCTTTGCCTTCATTGAACTTTTGCTTCTCATATCCAAAATTCCATTCATGCTGTAGATATCTATAATTCAATTCTTACTAGTAAAAATTCATACTGTAGATGTCCATCCCTCCATTTTCCAAACCGCTTATCCTACTGGGTCGCGAGGGGTCCGGAGCCTATCCCAGAAGCAATGGGCACGAGGCAGGGAACAACGCAGGATGGGGGGCCAGCCCATCGCAGGGCACACTCACACACCATTCA
>JAODJX010000043.1:15970039-15985022 GCA_026776945.1 Isichthys henryi
TGGGTACAATCGGGGAATCACACGGGGGTAACCAGGGGGCGTGGCACACGGGAGGAGCGGACGAGCGGGGCATGACATATGGGTATTAGAAGAAAAAATATGTACCATTATGAAATATTTGTTTATTATTATAAACCATGTTGGGAGGGAAAAGGGATACTGAGTGATGATTTTAGATGCTTCGTATCAGGCTTTTTTCAGTACAGATCATGACATGTACAAGTACTTCATTTACTGTAATTTGCAATTGAGCAGTGTGTGGCTCTGTGGTTTGGGACTCAAGGCCCTTAACCTAATTGTTCTAGGGACTGACTGATGCTGCTTTCTTAATTGTATATCCCTTTGGATAAAAGCATCTGTTAAATAATTACAAATGTAAATTTCAATATAGGGATGACTTTCATATACACCAAAGAGCCAAAACATTATGACCATCCACAGAAAATATGACTAACTGTGTGTTATGGTATGAGGCGGGGAATCAGGTACAGGAGTCAGGAAGTCGGGTAAACACAGGATTTAATACAGACAAAAACACTCAGAAACATCCTACGTTAATGGCCAGAAGGGGAAACAAACTCGAACGCGGACTTAAATACACAGGACTAATTAACAAGACACAAAACAGCTGGTGACATCGGGATACCACACGAGGTAAATGAAGGGGCATGGCACATGGGAGGAGCGAACGATCGGATCATGACATTGTGATTATCTCGGAATAACTGCACTAATCTAGATCTGAGATACATTAAATGGTGTGACAGGGTCTGCCCCTCTGCTTAGAGCCTGCCTCCGTCTCAGGTTGCAAGGGATCTCCAGTTATAGCGGACTTGGCATCACCTTCTGCCGTCGTGCTCTTTGTATGCATTAAAATGTAAAAATAAAAAGCACTGGAGCTAGAATGGATGCCAGAGAAAAGCTTCACGATTTGAGTGACTTTGACAAGGGACAAATTGTCATGGCCAGGTGGTAGGGTTAGAGCATCTCTGAAATGGCAAGGCTTGTGGGGTGGTCCCAATCAGCAGTGGTGCAAGTGCAAGGTCTAGGAAACTACAACCAAGGTGGTTTACTAAGGAAATTAAGAATAAAGTCTGGAGGAAAAGGGCTCTCTTCCACAAATGGAAATTAACTAATGATTTAAAAACTAAGCAGGAGTATCTAAGTATACAGGTTGAGTTTAAAAAACAATATTAGACTCTCTAAGAGGAATGTCGAAAGAAAAATAGCATTGGAGGCTAAGGATGACAATAAAAGTTTCTTTCAATATTTTAACTCCAAAAGAGCTCTAAAAGCTGAAATCACTAATTTGCATGGTAGTAAGGGCTTTATAATTGAAAATGAAATTGATATAGTAAATGAGTTTAATGATTATTTTACATGGGTGTTCACAGTAGAGAGCCTGAGTAACTTACCACCTTTTACTACGAATACAGTGTTGTCTTTGACCAGTATATGTATAACTGAGGCTGATGTGGTACTAAGGCTAGTTAAGCTCAAAATGAATAAATTGCAGGGCCTTGATGGCATCTTACCTATAGTTTTAAAAGGGATGAGGGATATTATTAGCCAACCTTTAACTTTACTATTCCAGAAATCCTTATCTGCTGTTGTGGTACCAAGCATGCTAATATAACGTTCATATTCAAAAAAGGGGATAGAAGTAATCCAGCAAACTATAGGCCAATCAGTTTAACTTGCATAACTGGAAAAGTAATGGAAGCTATAATCATGGTAGATTACCTGGATTCAAGTAACATTCTGAGGGATAGCCACCATGGGTTTAGGAGAGGTAGATCCTGTTTACCTAATTTACTTGAGTTCTCTGAGCAAGCTACAAGAGAAATTGATCGCAAAAAGGCCTACGATGTGATCTACTTAGATGTCCAGAAGGCCTATGGATGTTTTCCCCCACAAATGGCCGTTGCTTAAGCTCAAAGCTGCAGGGATTTTAGGAACTGTAGCAGCTTGGATTGAAAACTGCTTAACAGACAGCGAGTAGTTATTAGAAGCACAATGTCACAGTGGGCTTGCGTTCATAGTGGGGTACCGCAGGGTTCAATTTTAGGACCACTATTGTTCCTAATTTACATTAATGATATTGACACCAATACATATGGTAAACTGGTTAAATTTGCAGACGACACCAAGGTAGGTGGTGTAGCAGATACTGATCTAGCAGCTGAGAGGCTACAACGGGATCTGGATTTAATTAACGACTGGGCTGATACCTGCCAGATGAAATTTAACATAGATAAACATAAGTTAATCCATGCAGAGAACAGAAATATAAAGTACAGAAATTTTATGGATTCCGTGGAAATAAAGGTAGCTGATTACGAGAAAGATCTCGGTGTGTATGTTGATGCTTCCATGTCCCACACTCGCCAGTGTGGGGAAGAAATAAAAAAGACCAATAAGATGTTGGGTTACATCTCTAGGGGTGTGGAGTTTAAGACAAGGGAAGTGATGCTACGAATATATAATTCCTTGGTAAGACCCCACCTAGAATATTGTGTGCAGGTTTGGTCACCATACCTTAAAAAGGACATTGCTGCCTTGGAAAAGGTACAACGTAGGGCTATGAGAATGATTCCTGGTCTTAGAGGAATGTCTTATGAGGAGAGGTTAGCTGACCTGAATCTGTTCAGCCTTGAGCAAAGGAGACTAAGAAGGGACATGATCCTGGTGTATAAGATTCTTACGGGTCTGGATGTGGTTCAACCAAATGGCTATTTCAATACAAGTTTAAATACTAGAACTCGTGGCCATACGTGGAAATTAGCGGGAGAACATTTTAAACTGAATCTGAGGAAGCACTTCTTTACACAGTGTGTAGTTAGAGTATGGAATAGTCTTCCTGCTAGTGTAGCTAAAACCCTGGGTTCCTTTAAATCAGAGCTAGATAAGATTTTAACTACTCTGAGCTATTAGTTTAGTTCTCCCCAAACGAGCTTCATGGGCTGAATGGCCTCCTCTCATTTGTAAATTTCTTATGTTCTTATTTGTTTTTTGTACGTGGTAGTTTTAATTAAATTTCTTTAAAAGTAGTTTCTCAGTGATAATTTGGAGATTCCAGTTATTCTTAAAATAAGTTTAACTTTCTGAGTTTTCAGCCAAATAGAGCACTAAAATAGATACATTTGTTGTGCACATGTAATTTCTTTCATACATGAGTCATGAGTCACTGCAGTGTGTCACGGCTTTTCCATTTGTGGAATATGACAACAGCACATAGACAATAAGACAGGTGATCCTGAATGTGAAATGAGGTGTGAAGCTTCCAGCGCTGTTGCACAGAGACTCAGGGTCAGGAAGCTGGACCAAGGGCATAAAGTCTTGTATCTATTATGAAATAAAACCTGACAGCTGTAAGTGTAAGGCAGTGTTTCTCAAGCCAGTCCTCAGGGGTGTCCAGATGGTCCACGTTTTGGTGTCAGTTTGAGAAACACTGCTGGAAGGCATGGCTCCCCATTCGTTATTACACTCAACACTGTGGTGCCAGGAGGAGGAAGCATTATAATACGAATCAGGTCAGGCGCTGTAATTATCTGTTCAGGTGAAAACTCTCCAGCCTCATCATTCTGGGTCCTGGAGTAAAAATTTTGTTCATTCTGCTGAGTGTTAATAGCCCGTGCTGTTACCAAAATGCTAGAAAAAATATATTTTCATTAAATATAAATAAAATTATTTGTGAACATGCATTAATGTATGTGGTCTTCAATACAGTACATTACCAAAAATTCATCCCTCTAAAGTGCTGTAGGGGGCATACATCACACTGCTGTTAGGTAAACTAGATTCTGTTCTGTTTAATATGCTCAGAAAGGGTGCAAACTTAAAACACTACCTGACTAGGTAAAGCTAAGAAGCTAAGCAGGCTTGAGCCTGGCCATTGCTTGGACGGAAGACCAACTAGGAAAAGCTGAGTTGCTGCTGGGAGAAGTGTTGGTGTGGCCAGTAGGGGGAGCCCGTCCTGCGGTCTGTGTGGATCCCAATGCCCCAGTGCCGTGCCAGGGACACTGTGCTGTAAAAATGGTACTGCCCTTCAGACGAGATGTAAATCTGAGGTCATAAAATACCTCTGTGCACCTTTTGGTGTCCTAGTTAAAATTGCCCACTGTGGCCCTTTAAAATCTGGCCTCCTAATCATCCCTTATATCTAATGGTTGAATCGCCCCTTCACCCCATTAGCTACTGTATAGTGAGCATACTGGCACAGAATGGCTGCAGTCGCATCATCTAGGTGGGTATTAAACAGTTGGTAGTGGTGGAAGTGGCTTCCCATTGCTTCTGTTAAAGCGCTTTGGGTGTCTTGAAAAGCGCTATATAAATGTAATGCAATTGTGAAGATTTCCTAAGAAAAAAGAAGCCGGCTTACCGTCTTGGAGACAGTAACAGTAGGTGGGACAGCTTTTTCACTTTCTGGGCTTGACAAGGTGGAGTTTTCTGAGGGGATGAAAGCGAAACAGAAACTGTTGACTATTATGCCCACAAATTCAATTATCAGCATCTAAAAGACAGATGAAGTCTTTGAATCAGCTAAAAAGTGTGGTTGTGACATAAAATAATTTTTGTTAAGTTGCAATAGGTGAAATACAGTCAATAAAGTTGAATTACTATCTTTCTGGGGTGTCGCATGAGTAAATAGTGTCCTGTGGTAGTGTTCTGGGCAACTCCGGATATAACGGACTGTTTTGCCAGGTGCCTTGAAGTCCATTATAACTGGATTTTACTCTATTCTATTCTAACAAGCAAAATGTGGAACATTTACATTGTGAACCCAACTGAAATGTGCAGAAACCATTTTATTTTGAACATGAAAGCATGGCGGTAGTCTATTGTGCTTATATTTGGTCATTCTTATGAATGTGAAAATCCTTTGCGAAAACTGTTACAGTGAAATATGTTTCAATTTTGCAGAGCAAGTGACATTACCTTAAATTATTAAGTAGACCTATATGAGAATTGTGTCATTTGTAGCTCAAATTTAATAATTCCTCAACCATATTCCCAAAATGGGCCCTACTGTCACAGTTTTAAGATCAAATAATACAGAAGTAGATCAAATGTGGATAGATCAAATGTTTTTGAATCTTTGAGTTTCATTGCATGTAATCCACAACAGACAAGCAATCAGTTTGATAAGATGCACATCATTTCTTTGATTGTTTTTTATTGCCAATTGTTTTACTCTGCAACCAATTAACTACAATAGAGGCAAAATGGACATTTAAGACAATAATGTCATTTGTGTATGTTGTCAAACAAATTTTTAGAATTAGGGCAAACTGATACGTTACAGTAACGAGTATGTGAGAATGAACCATATTGCATTCAAGAGCGAATCCAAGTACATTTGGGCTCTCTATTCCTCATTAGTCAAAATAATTCAGTAAACAGGCAAATATGCTAACCAGCAGATACGGCGTAAATGTTAGGATTCTTAGTGGCATGGACCGAAACTTTAGAGTGCATTGCTGATATCATTATGTAATCAACTGCACAGTCCAAGCAAGCCTATTTGCTAAAGTGCATGTCCCTTTTCCCATGTCCCACAGAGTGTTTCTGTGGGAATTTTTTCCCATTCATCCAGAACAGCATTTGTGAGGTCAGGCACTGCTGTTGGACTTGAATGCCTGACTCTAAATCTCTGTTCTAGTTCCACCCAAAGGTGTTCGATGGGTTTGAGGTCAGGGCTCAGTGTGGGCCAGTCAAGTTCTTCCACACCAAACTCACCCAACCATGTCTTTACATTTGGCACAATGCAGTCAGGCAGATAATGTTCTCCTTGCATATGCCAAACCCAGACTCGTCCATCAGACTAACAGACAGAGAAGCAGGATTTGTCACTCCAGCTGCTTGGCCATGGAAGCCGGTTCCCGGCACATAGTTTTTGTGCTGGAGTTAATGTCAGAGGAAATTTGGAGCTCTGCAGTTATTGAGTCAATAGATCATCGGCGACTTTAAGCACTATGTGCCTTAGTACTTGCCGACCCCTGTCTGTTACTCTACATGATCTGCCACTTTGTGACTGAGTTTCTGTTGTTCCTAAACGCTTCCACTTTGAAATAACACCACTTACAGTTGACCGTGGAACATCTAACAGGGAAGAAATTTCCCAAGCTGACTTCTTGCAAAGGTGCCAGCCAATGACGATACCATGATTGTATTCACTGAGCTGTTCAGAATGACCCAATCTTTCACAAATGTTTGTAACGCTGACTGCATGGCTAGGGGCTTGATTTTATACACCTATGGCAATGAGTCCGAATGAAACATCTGAATTTAGTAATTAAGAGGTGTGCCCAAATTCTTTTGGCCATATAGTACTTATATCCTGTCATGGTTAATGTCCAATTTGCTCTACTTATTTAGCAAATTAGGAAAAGATACATGGTTAGATTAAACTGAAGGCCCACAGAGCCCCATGCGAGACACCCGCAGAGGCCCGGGTGGGTCTGAGCCCCAGGCGAGACACCCGCAGAGGCCCGGGTGGGTCAGAGCCCCAGGCGAGACACCCACAGAGGCCCGGGTGGGTCAGAGCCCCAGGCGAGACACCCGCAGATGCCTGGGTGGGTCAGAGCCCCATGCAAGACACCCGTAGAGGCCCGGGTGGGTCAGAGCCCCATGCGAGACACCCGCAGATGCCTGGGTGGGTCAGAGCCCCATGCCAGACACCCGTAGAGCCCTGGGTGGGTCAGAGCCCCAGGCGAGACACCCACAGATGCCCGGGTGGGTCAGAGCCCCATGCGAGACACCCGCAGAGGCCGGGGCGAAAGGCCTTACCAGGGCTGCTCTCTCTTTCCTCCTCCCTCAGCTCCAGCCCCCCAGGGACCCCCTTTTCCTTTGACTGGTCTTGCACGTTCATCTTCTCTCTGCTGCTCATCCGGCACACGGAGCTCCTGAAGTAGGATTTAGCAGACATAAGGTATGAATACCTGGTAAAATATTATATAACTGTAGGGCATTCATGGCAAAAGGAGAACCAAAGTAATTCTGTGTACGTTTTATCACCACAAATAAAACTGCTTATGAAGTACAGCTTTGTTGGATGCCTCAGCGTAAGCCAGGAAGCATAGGGCACAAGGCATGGGACACCCCGGACGGGACTCAGCCTCAAAACAAACCACCACACCCTGTGGCCAATCAGGGGACAGCAAGCCATCCCAAAATCCACATCTCTGACATGTGGAAGGAAATAACAGCAAAGCCCGGCGGGACTCATTAATGAAAACTAATGCAGAACATGAAGTGAGGGATGGAACAGACCTTCGGTTTTTGCTGGATGTGTTGGCAGTGGCAGGTTCCACCACGTTTTGTCGCTCGTTCACAGACTGTTCATTGCGCCACTGAAAAAGGGGGTTTCTCCGTTAGCAGATTTTCATCAGTGCGGACATCATTTCTGTCGTCTAATAGAAATCATGCAAAGCAGAGTGTTTAAATGACTGACATGGGCCTGTTTCTGCGAGAGCTCCTCCAGCAGGGTTTTCATGCTTTCATCAGCTACGTCAAATGGAGTCTGACCCTGGAAAAGACAGACGAGAGCATATGCATGTCAAATTAGCCCTTACAGGCTATATGAAATTTGGTTGATATTTTTTGAGTTTACACCTCATCTACTGACCCTCTCTCCTGTCATCTACTATCCCTTGGTTATGGTCTCTTTTCCATATTGGATGCTCTAGTATTTTTAGCACTGGTTTTACAGGAACCAAGCCCTCATGATGTCCTTTGAATAGCTCTCTTCTTAGGTTCTTGAAGTAGTTTTGGAATGTATTGTGTAGATCAGTGTTTCTCAAACTGGTCCTCTGGGACACCCAGACAGTCCACGTTTTTGGTCCTACCAGGAGATGGGAGGGAACAAAAAATGGGGACACTCTGGCAAGGGAGAAAATAAAAACGTGGGCCGTCTTGGGGTCCTCCAGGACTAGGGTGAGAACCACTGGTATAGACCTTGTTCCAATACTAACTTGCATTGGTTGCAGGTCATTTACTGGAAGCTCAGTCAAGCTGGCTCCTTGATAGCGGCATAATGTAATACAGTACCTGCCTCACTTGTATGATACTTTGGACAAAAGCATCTACTAAATAAATGAGTAAATGTAAGCGCTGTTCTAGAGCTCCTCACCGCATTGCTGCAGGCCTCCATGTTGCAGAGATGCTCGGCCAGGATCCTGCAGGCTTCACCCTGTCCCCAGTGTGCTGCCGCATGGAAGGCCGTCCAGCCATCGGTGTCCGTCTGGGACACATCCATCCCGCAGTGACACAAGAGCCTAGGCCAAAAGGGAGGATTTTCTCAAAACAAAACCAATGCTGACCATGCACAAAAAGCCAACATTTTCAAATATCAAAAGACGGAAATGTGGTGGTAAGAGCTGCAGGTAGGGCCAGTATTAAGAGGAAAAAGATTATTAATGTACATTTAACTAGACAGTGACATGATGCATTTATTATAACCATATTTTTAGTTTGGTAGCAACACATTTTCTTAACCTGCAGGATTATAATTATTATTACCTTGACAAATCCATATTAGGGATTTGCTTTATTATTCAATGCATTTGATTGCAGACCTAGGCCTAATTATATAAATCCGAACACACCTTTTTAAAAACGTTCGTAATCGTTGTCTATTTTATTGATATAAACTCTAGTTGCCACTATCAATCTAAATATAGGCTACATCAATCTAATAAAACATATTTGTTACATTATCAATCTAAATGTAAATGATTTTTAAATAACAATGAATAGAAAAACACCTTTTTTAAAGCATCTGTTGATGTAGTCCTGTTTCATTAATGCTTGCTGCCACGATTCAGCTAAATATACATTAGTAATCTAATAAAACATGTCAGTTATACCATCAAGCTAAATGTAAGTGATTTTTTAAATAATAATGAAAACATCTTTAAAACATCCGTTAATGTAGTTTCAGAAGCACTGGTCTAAGAAACACATCCTGTTTCATAACCTATATTACGTGCACTTATATTTTGCGGTGCTGCACTTAAATGAAAAGGTGCACCAGTGCAACCAATGCAAAAAGTTAGTCTGGAGCCCCATATACACAGCCCTCATGAAGTAAGATTGCGATCATATGAGGATGAGAATGGCATCGTGAGTCAGACAAACATGAGTTACATAACGGTGCCTTTCTTTCAGTTTCCCCTGAGTCATTTCATCGTCTGATACATGCGATAAACAGCATTTAGATTGCCTGTTGAATCCTGTTGTTAAAAAACAGATACATTTCATAACAGGAACTAAAATCACGCATTTGGAATGGTGTTATTCAGAACTAAGCATTACGTTTTTGTAAAGGTTCTATTTCTTACACTTAAATATAAGAAAATTTTATGTGAAATGCAAAAATTTTAATTTTTGAGATGTGTCTATCAGTTGAGACAGTGGAAGCAAATAAGATTAAATGACACCTGGATGCCCAATTAGAAGTCAGTAGACAACCCTAAATGACATGTGGAATGATGGCAGTATGGCTTAATTAGCATTAACATTTTATCAGCCTGTTTACTCCAACCTTTGCATAACAAGGGGATGATACCTCTACATCTACACTGAGAGAGGAGAGGTAAAGATCATGCACTGATTACAGTGTGTTGCTGAACCCACCACACGACAAACCACTTCAGGAATGAGAAACTGAGTGCAGCCAGTGTGCGATTTTTTCCGGTGGTTGGAGTGCCAATCCTGCCACCAACCTCCAAGTTATTCCCTGTAAGTTGGAGGACCTGCTTACAGGGCTGGATGTAGATTAACATAACCAGGATGAAGCAATTGCAGGTTAAGGGTCTTGCTCAAGGGCCCAACAGAGCAGAATCACTCTGGGCATTCACAGGATTTGAACCACCAACCTTCCAGTTGTTGTCACAGATCCCTACCCTCAAAGCCACCACTCCATCGAAATAAAGCTGTAGCAAAGAACATACAAGCCTTTACTAAACCCTGTAATACAACTAATCTGTCAAAATTAATTCTGTACCAACCTCCCAACACTAGCAGATTGTCAAATATTAAATATTACTTTTCAACAGTTCACTTTTCAACACTTTACTACAAATCTTCACACTAAATCCTCAAGTACTAGCAACCAACACAGTACAGCAAGCTAAAACTGGCCATTAACACTACCCGACAAAGTTCAAACATTTGTGATCTCAACTGGAGAATTTCAGAATTCCAGGCATAGTAGATTTTCTTCTTCGAAGCTTACAATCAAGCTCCTGGAATGTGTTCTGCACAACAGACAACCTACATTTACCAACATTATTAAGACTATGGACCTGGGAAACCAGTTTCCCTGCTCTGGCCTCAAGCGAAGTTTCCTGCAGAAACCCCTTACATGCATGCACACGCATCCCAGCGATCTATCATCGTTAGTATCTACACGTCTACAAGCAGAAGTCCAAGTGCCCCGCGCCCGCCCATTCCAGTCTTCTCACAGCTCCAGAGATCATACCAAGATCATGAAGTCAAACCTCTGCGTTTCACCAAAAAGGACCCCAGTGGAACACAACTGAAATTATACTGGCTATGATAATAATAACAACAACAACAAATAACTTGTTTTCAATCCCAAGCCAGATATGATCTCTCTGTGCCACCAAAATAAAACTGTTGTTAATCAGCACTCCCTAGACATCCAACGAAATTGGTGGTCTCTCCTAGGCTATTCAGACCAAGCTATTACGTCTCCAAAACCGATTCACAGGTTCAACATATGAGTGGCTGGAGTGGAATGTCATACATCATGGCTTTTAATACCCAGAGAGGAACTTATGAAGGGTGTGGGCCTGTTTAAACAGTAATATGAGATATGGTGAAACCCACAAAAAAATCACGAGTGAAAAAACTTGTCCACACCTCTTAGCTTAGCACAAACAAGAACAAGAGTTTTATTTCTCAGAAGTATTTTGACAGTGCTCGCAAGAATATTTAAACAGCATCCATATTTTTAATAATAAAAAGACAAGTATTTTGGCCACACTGAAGGCAGTTTCACACCAAGTCTGTTTTTTGCATAAACCAAACATCATTCCGAAACGAACAAATGCATTTTTATAATGCATTATCACTAAGTCCGACACATTCTCATTGGCGTAATCCGTCTTTTTTTTTTATTCTGAGACTAGATCTCTGTAGTTTTCAGATGCATTCAAGAACAAATGACCAATAAGATGTCCGTGTTTACACATGTGATCAGTTTTTGTTTTTTTTTTAATTGGAAGGAAACCTTTCATTAGATTATAGCACTAACCTGCTATGATGCGCAATACCATTGATTTTCTTTTTGATCTGATTTTTATTTGACCCAAGCTATTGCAGATACTGACATGCAGTGCTGGTCCAACCCTGACGATAAATAATTGCCAAGCCAGGGGGAGTAGTGGGGTGTGGATCAATCATTGCCTTTTCCTATAGTATCCAGGCAACTCCCCCTTTTTCCCCGATATGGGCAGTGCTGTCCAGCAGTAGTTTATGTCCTGCTCTTTATAATAATAAACATAATTAAATTAGAAGGTAAAAAACCTAATATTTTAACATTAGGATCAATTCTCAAAATTCTCAACATCCATTGCTCAAAACATCAGTAAAACTCACTGTCACTGCTGCCGGTGCTTGACACTACTTTGACAATTTCTTCAGTATGTCAACTTTTATCAGTCAGTTGTGAAAATGTTGCATTGTGCTTGCTGTGAATGTTTCTGATCTGTCAAATTTGCATCCATATATATTTTGCAAATTTATGTCTTTTTGTGTCATGTTCGGTGCAAAATGTCCTTGAGTGGAGACAGCGACTCACTTGATGACCTCAATGTATCCTTTGGCAGCTGCTACATGTAGGGGCGTGGCTCCTGTTTTGGGGTGTCGGAGGTCAGAGGGCAATCCCTCAGAAAGCCACGTCCTTGCATCTCTCATGAGGTGCTCTTCCTCCTCCCTCTTCACTATAGCTACATCGATACCTGAAAGGAAGGTACAGAAACCTCAAAACAATTAGCTACATACTGCACGATTAGCATGGCAGGATTCTATCCAGGAATCGGTGCCTTTAAGGAACCTTGCAGCTCAGACAGCCCATCAAATCTGTTCTTTGAATTCATTATAACAGCCAAAAGCCATGGAAAATATTAACCTGTATATAAATAGCATCCCATTCTACTGTGTGAATCATCACAAACATCCCTTTTTTTAACACGCTGCTTGAAGAAATACTCCCATTTCTGGCAAAAGCATTCCTTCAGGAAACTGTCACTTCCAGCATTCTTTTCAGCACTAATAAAGAAAAATCTCCTGGCCAACTTAAATCAGCACACAAATGCAGATAAATGAAGAAAATTACTATACGTTTTGTGCTAGATTCAAGAAAAGCTACTAAATGCTAATAACTCAAGGAAAATGTGAAGTTCAGTGACCTGTTCATTATACAAATATAAGTGTGCAAAGTCTTCCATAAGACAATAATAAATGTATTTCTACAGCCTTACACCAGGTTCCACTACATCAGCAATGTCCTTGTCATCCCCTGCCTTGTCACATGTTTCTCTCAGAAAAAAGTGAAGTTCAAAATCACTTTAGAAGCTGTATTGCCCTGTAAGTGGGAGGCTGGCTGGGTAAAACTGGTCGAAAAAAAATCCCAACTTAAAATTATCAGGTTCTGCATCAAAATGCCTAACCTCGTAAAAAGAATGGCAGGCCCTTGCTATGGTCTCCACAAGATGTAGACTGGCATTAAAATGGTTGGTGGTAGAGAAGAGAGGTCTGTGTTTCAATGCCCAAAATTTCACACAATCTTCAAGAACACCATAAGCTCAAAACTGTGCCTTACTCATCATTTACAAGTACAATTGCAATTTTGAGTCACAGTTTAACACCTACAGCTGTTAATGGGCATCCTCGCAGTGTTTCCAAGCAGCCGAAAGCTGGCCCTCCTAGTGTACATCACCTACAGCAGCTTGCTAAAGTGTGACTGTTTGAAAGCAGTATCATCGATTTCGTTTGTAGATGAAACCATAAAGAAAGAAAAAGGAATTTTTGGTTTTGGTTTTGCGCATAACAAAACAATAGTCCGTAACTAAACACTGTCGTGTTTGTTGTGATGATACTAAATATCAGACAGCAAGACAAAGGAGTAGTCAGCACTGAGTACTGACAACCAACGTGACCAATGCTGTCCTGGTGATTTCTTCTGTTTTCACAGGGGACCATCTGTATTCTGTTTTTATTGTATCTGTTCATACAGTCATCAGTCTTTATTAATAAAACAAAAAAAATTGCTAAAAATGTTCCTGCTTCGGTGACAATCTCGGCCAGATGCCATTACTGACTAAATCAACAGATTCTCCTAATTCACCTTTCATTCGACAGAATTTACAGCTTAATTGAACTTATATACGCAAAATTCAAACTGTGCCACCATATTTTGAGAAATGGATCTGTAAATACTTGCTGGTTCAAGCTCGCAAGGCCAAAGAGCACCCCTGCATTAAGGCCTTAATCTAGGCACTATGATCTATGACTGAGAGATTGTGCAAACACTGCATTCTCTAACACCATAGCACGATATTCTGAAAAATCTGCATAGCCCTCTTTTAGACAAGCGAATTGGGACAGCTGGCTCCTTCCAGCCTTAATGAGTCTAAATGGGAATGGGAATCTAAGCAGATATTTATTCTTTATATTAAAATACCAAGGATTTCAATAACTGCTTTGCATAATTTACGCATCGATCAGTCTCCAAAAATATTGATATGGCCAGGTCACAGTGACACAGGAAACTGACAAAATGCAACCCAACAGGTACTGACATTATTGAGTAACGTCCTGTAAATCATCCCAGTAATACAGGCACCCCCTTCCATATGGCACAGCTAGTGACAGAGTTAGAGCACTTACCCCGTTGTAGGGTGTGTTCACGCACCAAGGCCTCCGTGTCCTCGTTTTCGGCAATATCCAGAGGGACATCACCATCACAGTTCACCTTACACACATCGGCACCATTCTGCAACAAGAAACTAGGACAGGAAAAGGCCCATTTAAAAAGAGATACAGAACAACTAATCGGGGGGAGTTTAGTTAATAAGAAGCCTGTGCAGCACAGGACACCAGCCACACACACTGTCATCTCCAGACTGGATTATCGAAGGGCTACACAGCACAAGACACCAGCCACATACTCTGTGATCTCCAGATTCCCACAGGATGCGGCGACATGGAGTGGAGTCCAGCCTTCATTGTCAGCTTGATTGACGCTGGCGCTGTGTTCCAGGAGAAAGACCACCATCTCCATGCTCCCATCTATACAGGCCTGAATTGAGGAGTGCACAGGGAATGAGACACTCATCTTCATAACAAACCCGTGTCAATGAGGACATAACGTGCATGAAAGATTTAGGGGGCCTGCAGTAGTATTTCAATGATGATAGAACTTACAATAAATAAACAAAGTGCATATTAGCTATACAGTTTCTATGTTCCTTTCTGCTTTAATAGTTAAACTGCAACCATAGACCCCCAAACATTGATTTAAGAAATTAAATAAATTTTTGCTTCTACTGAACAATCCATCCATCCATTATCTTCCGCTTATCCGAGGTCGGGTCGCGGGGGCAGCAGTCTCAGCAGGGAAACCCAGACTTCCTTCTCCCCGGCCACTTCATCCAGCTCCTCTGGGGGAATCCAGAAGCATTCCCAGGCCAGCTGAGAGACAGTCCCTCCAGCGTGTCTTGGGTCTTCCCCGGGGTCTCCTCCCAGTGGGACATGCCCAGAACACCTCACCTGGGAGGCGTCCAGGAGGCATCCAAAACAGATGCCTAAGCCACCTCATCTGGCTCCTCTCAATGCAGAGAATCAGCATCTCTACTCTGAGTCCCTCCCGAATGACAGAGCTCCTCACCCTATCTCTAAGGGAGAGCCCAGCCACCCTGCGGAGGAAACTCATTTCGGCCGCTTGCACCCGCGA
>JAODJX010000043.1:16009509-16019814 GCA_026776945.1 Isichthys henryi
ATGAGGTGGCTCGGGCATCTGATTAGGATGCCTCCTGGACACCTCCCTGGTGAGGTGTTCCGGGCATGTCCCACTGGAAGAAGGCCCCGGGGAAGACCCAGGACACGCTGGAGGGACTATGTCTCTCGGCTGGCCTGGGAACGCCTCGGAATATCCCCGGAGGAGCTGGGTGAAGTGGCTAGGGAGAGGGAAGTCTGGGTTTCCCTGTTGAGACTGCTGCCCCCGCGACCCAACCTCGGATTCAGCGGAAGATAATGAATGGATGGATGGATGGATGGATGGATGGATTTCGCGGTTCAGCTAAAAATAGAGATATGATTTTCGGTCCATATCGCCCAGCCCTACACATGACATCCCCAATAAACAGATCATGAAAGGTACTCATCTCATTGACATCACAAAACTTTCATGAAAATATATCACTGGACCACACTCAACAAACACCATGTCTTAGGACTGTAAAGTGTGTTAAACTGTGCAACTGAACATGTTGGACAAAAAGAAAAAACTGAACTTCAATCAACAGAGTGACTTGTAAAATCCATTAGACTGAACTCTGGTGCTGATGTGTAGATGCAGCTCACAGCCACAAAATGACCAAGTATAGTTCAGGGGACTTCAACTTTCAGAAGTCACTATCTAATCAAATGGTTTAAGCAACACTAAATTTATCTCGTGAGCAATCTAGTTACATAGCTAATACTAACACCAACTACTCTAATGAGAACAGACTTCAGGTATATTCCAAGATAACACATAGTTGCATGTTTAAGATTTGACGTAAATGCACTATATGGACAAAAGTATTGGGACAAGTATTTTAATCACTGAATTCAGGTGTGTCAGACCCATTGCCACAGGTGTATAAAATTAACTTGACTGCATGACTAGGTGCTTAACAAGCATTTGTGAAAGATTGGGTCATTCTGAAGAGATCAGTGACTTCAAGCATGGTACGGTCATAAGATGCCATCTTTGCAATAAGTCAGTACATGAAATTTATTCCCTGCTAGATATTCCAAAGTCAACTGTAAGCGATATTATTGCAAAGTGGAAGCATTTCGAAATAACAGAAATGAAGTGGCCCGACCATGTAAAGTAACAGATCATGGTCACCAAGTGCTGAGGCGCAAAGTGTGCAGAAGTCTGATCTGACGACTCAGTAACTGCAGAGTTTCAGACTTCCTCTGTCATTTACCCCAGCATAAAAACTTCATGGAATGGGTTTTCATGGCCGAGCAGTTGCATGCAGGTGGTGTAAAGCACGCCACTACTGGACTCTGGAGCAGTGGAAATGTGTTCTGTGGAGTGACAAATTATGCTTCCCGGTCTGTTAGTCTGATAGATGAGTCTGGGTTTGGCAGATGCTAGGAGAACATTACCTGCCTGAATGCATTGTGTCCAATGTAAAGTTTGGTGGAGGAGAGATAATGGTATGGGGTTGTTTTCAGGGGTTGGCCCCTTAGTTCTGATAAAGGAAACTCTTAATGCTTCAGGATATCAAAACATTTTTGGCAATTCTGTGCTTCCAACTTTGTGGGAACGATTTGGGGAAGGCTCTTTTCGATACCAGCATGACTGTGCCCCGGTACACAAAGTAAGGTACATAAAGGCATGTTTGTGCGAGTCTGATGTGGAGAACTTGACTGGCCCACACAACCCCATCAAACACCTTTGGGAGGAACTAGAACGGAGATTGCAAGACAGGCTTTCACATTCAGCATCAATGCCTGACCTCACCAATTCTTTTCTGAATGAATGGGCAAAAATTCTCACAGATAAACACTCCAAAATCTTGTGGAAAGTCTCCCAGAAGAGCCGCAGCTGTTACAGTCACAAAGCGGGTACCAAGCCCACATTGATGCCTATGGATTTAGAATGTGATGTCATAAAAGATCCTATAGGTGTATGGTCAGGTGTCCCAATACCTTTGTCAGTATAGTGTACACTTCACTGGTTAATGGAAAAGACGCAAGAGGGAAAATAAAACTGTAATGAAAGCAGATTTCTCCCTATGCAAATACATTTTACTGAATGGGAAAAGTGTCTGTGTGAAAATAAAACAAAAATTCTTCCCAATTTGCATGCACATATAACACTGTAAACAGCCTAACTGAATTATCATCCTCTTTAGAAGAACAAATATTCTCCACGAAAACTATAACTTTTTATCAAAATATAAGCTTCACAAAATTATTCAGAGAAGTGTCTAGTAAGCAAATTCAAACCGTTATATATACACGTATCATCCACTCATCCACCCATTCGCTTATATTGATCAAGGTCATGGGGACATCATACAGTTAATTCCATTTCATGGGATTTCTGTAAAGAGTCCTGCTGTGCTACTACATGGAGCATTACTGGTATTTATCAAGCCAATTATAAATTTAATATGGTCACTACCATTTGACATACACGTAAAAGTAAAAGAATATAGCCAATACCCTCCGCTAATTTAGCTGAAATTTAATATTGCTGATAGCTGCCCAAGAGTAAAATTAGTAGAGTGGGGGAGGTGAGTGGAAATAGACCAGAACAATGATATGACACTGCTAATGACAGATGGTAGGCTTTATTTCCAAAAATGTATTAAAAAGGAGTAATCTATGACAGAGGTTACGCAAATGCAGCTATCGCGTTTCATTGAGCAACAAGGCGTGCAGCTCTCAGCTATCATATGCTAGCATCTGTGTTTCTCAGGGCTCCAAGAATCAAACAGCCACAGGTAGACATGTAAACATGCCATTTACTGTTGGTGATCAGATGTGGTAACTAGCAATCAGTATTTAGTCTTCGGAAGGATTCAGCTGGGGCTAACAGATACCCAGGGAGGACAGAAAACATCACATACCCTGCAGACGGTTGATGAGCCACATGAGCTGCTTCTTGGAGATGTTGGTGTGACCCAAGTCCAGGGAGACAGGCTGTCGTCGGATTATCCCACTGAGCATGAGTGGGGTGATAGATCGCCGTCGGCTGAGGTCGATCTGAGTCCAGAGCCGCTTGTCACAGCACCTTGGGAGGAGAGCACTGGGGAATGAGGCTTATAGCACAGGAAACACAACTACATACAGCACCAACTGGTATTTTGAACTGGCCAGTGAAGAGCTTCAACAACGGAAGCGGTTCACATCATCCAGTAGTCACTTAAAGATTAAAAATGTGCTTTACACTGGGGATTCGTTTCAGGTTTCCAGCTTTGGTCAGATTTTCACTCAATCCAACACATTGTCCATTAGCATGCTAATGCCAGAAAACAGCCATGGCGATGACAGAATTGTTCAGCAAAGTGGCACTCTGACAGTAAAACCCTTTTAGAGTAAAGTATTTTGCACATCATTTTAAATACAGTTAAAAGCAGCTTTCAAGGGAATAATATGAAAAGAGCTTTTTTTTCTACAATCAGAAACTGGACCGTGGCCCAAAGAGAATGTCCCGAGGGAGCATGCATACATATACCCAATATACCACACAAGTGAAAGTTCTGTGTTTCTTCAAGACAGATGTCATATTTTAAACTGCATGCTTGGTTGAAGCTTCTCTTGGCTTTTATGCTAACATAGTTAGAGAGAGGAAAATAAGCAGATTGCCAACTGCAATCTGGGATCTCTGTGGAATTTTGTGGAAGAACTCTCATTCAGTCAATAAAGTATGTTGAGAGGATCAAAAGACAACATAAAATGCTAAAAGGAGAGGCACAGTGTCTTCTCTGGGCATTTTACTTTGATATTGAGGATAAACAAGCAAATTCTTCCTTTCTATCATTAGGTCTCATGCTGTAGTCAGACCCCTTATGCAATGCAATATTCCTATCTATTCACTTTTGTACGCGACTCCCAACCACAAACAATCCATTACATACATGAAAAAAGCACAGTCTAACCGCGGCTGGGAGCAAAGACAAAGCTCTACCTGGACGTGTGAAGGGTGTGCAGGTACCCTCTCACGCAGGAAATGCAACGGCACACATCTTGAAGATTTCAGTGTTGCACCTGGTATTACTGACCTTCCCTCCAGACGGGAGGTATGCACCCACCCTTCACCGGTACTCCACAGATTTATAATTACTTATGAATTACTGCAGATCTCAGACGTGCGAAAACATGGATCAAAGTAAAGCAGCACATTGATTTCTATTAACATAAAAACACACATACATTAATCTGAACCAAAGTCTGAAAAAAATGTTACTGCAGTGGAATACAGATCATATTAGATTGACTGAAGGCTTAAACACTCTGAACCAACAAAAAACTTTGAAACCTTTGACTGAGATTTTTGATTTTTTAAAAAAAAGGCTGACTAAATTTGTTATGTGACTAATAAATTTTACAGCAAACATTAATGAAAGACTGACTTTTGATTACCCTATTAATAGTCCAAAATGCGTGTGTGCGCGTGTGTCCATTCTCATTCAGAAACACAACCAAACATGATTGGCTGTTCATTTAAATAATTACTAAACTTATGGGCTATTATGGAAGAAATTAAGTGATTTTGATTGGCGATAACATTTTCAAAAGAATAGTATAAAACATCTAGAATTGTCGTTTCTAATATAAATTTTATATTGACAAGTCAAGTAATACTTCTCTACCTAAATCGGATAATTTCATTTAGCTGCATGCATACAGTGGTGACTTGTGGATTTGGCTTAGTGGAATTGGCTCTAAATACCAAAGATAGAGAAAAATATGCCAAATTATAACAAAGGGAAGAAGAGAGAACAAAATGTATTGGCACAATATAAAAAGATAACAATGAAAATGGTGGGTAAGGAATAACTAAGCTTCATAATATCACCGTTTTAGGTGATGAAATTGTGTTTCGAAAAATGCTATTTGAAAAGTAAAGTAGAAAGACCTTTTCTGTTTACAGTACATCAAATAGACAAAAAAAACTAGAGAAACACTCGAATCTTCAGTTGCTTTGCTAGCTTGAAGACTTGAATCAGACCTCATGAATAAAAGCAGCTAGCAAATACATATAACTTTACATACATATATGATATACTGTTGATATTCGGGTTGATTTTAACTGAACAGCTACGGTTTAACTTCCTCTTTTCTCTATAAATCATAAGCAATAGCGACAAAAGAGATTTATAACCCACAACAAAAGCGTAAGCTCTGGATCCAAATAGGAAGAGCATCACTGCACTCAAAATTCCGCTTGAAAGTCCTCATATGGAAATTGAGACTCGTAAAAAACGGCACTGGCTATGTCCAGATGCAGCACTTATGCAGACACTAAGCTATGAATAGGTATCAAAGTACCGTAACCAGCCAATCACTTTCACCGCCAACCAATCAGCAAAGGCGATTAGGTTTAACACTAACAACTATTTTTTTCTATGGATTAATCTATACACTATTTTACCAATTGGTGGATTCATCAAAATGATTCATTTTCCTCCAGAAAATCAAATTTACCGTTTAATTTTATATTGTCAACAAACTGTATGTCATTACAGGGCTTTAGATAATGAACGCTTACTTTCACCCACAATTCGATAACCAGATTAGTAATATGTCCAAAATATTAATGAGATGCCCAAAAGTTAGTAAACTGTATACATTTAGCGTATCTTTACGCTTATTAAACTCGGTTAGCGGAGTGCCACATGCTCCTGTCTTGGTAAATCGTGGAAACAAGCGGTGAAGAAAGGGACAGCTTAACAACTACAATATCTTCAAAGAGGAGATATTGTGCATAAACAAGGTAAAAAGACATTGATGGTGTGGCAGTAGACTTTTTGCTGATTAAAGTCTGACACTTTATTGCGTAAGTATAGTTTTCATTTTTATTTCATTTCACAAATTATTTTCTTTCCTTTATTATCCATTTTCATCTGTGTTAGTTTACGATAACACTAATCAACTGGCCCAACACACAAGAGCACACACTGGCACCATAGAACAATCCCAAATTGTAGCTTAATCGTTTTCTTAAACACTTATTCAATGGAGATTCTAAGGTAGCAGACAGCCTATCAGTTATAATGGTGCTATGCGGTTAAGGGGTTACTGCAAGTCTGTGAACCAGTGCTTTAGATGGTTTTAATGGTCCGTGACATTTCTAAAATCACAATTAAATCTGGCTAACCAATCATTTTTCCTCATCATTTAAATACAACTTAAAATATCTCGTACACTTCTTGTAGACATCACCCAGCCCTATAGCAGATATACACTAACAGTCCAAAGTTCTGTACACCACAGGTTTTTGCCACTTTTTCATTTCATAAAGAACAGATTTTTTATTCTGTTAGGAACTGGAAAGCTGGAGAGTGAACAAGTATAAATGAAAATATCAAGTAAAATAAAACACATCTCCTTTATAACATGGAAAGAGTATGTAACAGTGTATGTCTGACAGCCTATTAACTGGCTGTGTGGTGATGGCAATAGTCAAACTCTAGGTTGTCCTCTAACTTTAAATGTACTAGTTAACCGTTTCATCCCATGAAACAGAGCAGATTTAATGTCCCGTGTAGAAAGAATGCCTTGGATTTTCTCTGCTGTTATAACTGCAGAAGGAGGTTATTTTGATTAATTAAATGTGACATTTTCTTGCTAATAAAAGGTGCTCAAATGATGAACATAGTGTAAATGTATTTGTTAGCAAAGAATATTGCGTGTATTTCTAGTAAAAATTAAGTAACAAGCAAACGTATAAAATCTGTATGCAAAAGCTTTTGAATGGTACTGTATATGCACATATACATAGCTGAATTAACTGCTGTATTTGTGGTGCTTGAAGTTTTAACACATTTCGCAGAGTGTTTTTCCTCACCATGTGGCAAAAGGAACCAATAATATGTCTGAGCATAATCCTGAGGACCTACTGAACAGAATCACAAAAGTGCTGTCAATACATCAATCTAAATCAACACCATCACCCACACAGCATGTCTGACCTTTACAATCTGCACAAAAAAACGTGCCAGCGCTGCTTGGAAGGCAATCTGATGATACTTAGGGACCCCAACATTCAGCTTTTTGAAAGTTCTGAAACTTATTTTGTTGCCAAGCAAGAATTCAGCACAAATCCGAAACCTTCTTCAAGCAATCAGTTAAAAACGTAACGTTTTCTTAGTTTCAACATTCATTTCCAAGCTTTTTGTCATGTAGCAACAATAAGCAATACTAGCTCAAGGTGCAAAACACATTAGCAGTTGTGTGTGGGCTCTTCACACTCACATTATCTGCAGGTGTACTTCTCTCCAACAGCAATCTAGCCCTGGATAGTGCAGAGCTGCACCTACCTCCAGTAGGGTGAGCAGATAATTCATGTCAGGAAGGACACTGATCTACTTCAGGTTTTACAAACGATTTTAAAAATGAGAGGTTCCTGAGCTTAGCTAAATATTTCAGTTCATTTTGTGCTCTGACTGGTTTGTTTCCATAATTGAAAGACTCTTCCAGCTGTGTCACATTGACGTCAGAGACACATGTATGATTACAGGAGACTGACCGATCAGCACGCAGCAGCAACTCAAGTTAAACGCACGTCCTTTTAATTGAAATTATTCAAATGAAGTTTACAAATCTGAGTGGTCATTTCCAGATATGCATGTTGTTTTGATAAAGTTGGCTCCCGCACTGCTTATCCAGCATTGCCTTGGCTGAGGGTCATCGAGCATGGTTAGCGAACCTCGCTTCTGTGCTTCTGTGAGAGATTAACAGCACGGGGGAAACCATATAAAAGAAGGGTAGGTGCAAATCAGAGGAGCTGCCCATATCTAGTAATAAACAAAACCAAAACAAACAGGTAAATCATAAGCGTCCTGGGCTGCCAAAATGCTGGTGGGATAGCCGACAACTTCTTTCAGGGCGGGTCATTGTTAAGACACAGAATTTACTTCATGGCAGGAACAGAAGGTGGAACAATGATGTGCTGTCACTCTGCAAGTAACTTAACCCATTTCTCATTGGTTAAAACAAGCCTCATCTCTTCCATCAGTCTGTAAACGATAAGCAGGTTCTGAATGATAGCAAGGAGATTTAACAGCTCTCACTCACTCCTTTATTTTTCCACGCATGAATGGTCTCAGCATTTTTAGAATTCCATCAATAGGCGAAGAAACTTAAGAGCCTTTTATTAATTTAATATTGCAGCTTCACGCCAAACCAGAATATCCACCTGCTTACAAAAACAGTGTTAAAACACTAGAGAGACTTCATTTGGCAGCAGACTTCCTGGACACTGACAATAAAGCCTGATCAGCATCTTCCTACAAAGTGCAGCTTAACTGAATCGTTACACAGAAATCTGCTTATTCTTTAAAACCCAATTTAACTGGCCCACTCACAGGCCCCAGGTGGCCCTTTCTCTTATTGAAACAAAATGTAATTTGAGACCGTGTTTGATATCAAATTCCATATTTGCACAGAACACGGTTTTGGTCATTCAGACATTTTCTCTTTATCCATGGCACTAATATTTTTAATATCTTCTGTTATAACGGAACGAGTATCCAAAAGCACACAGTTGATTTTTTTATTTAAATTTTTTTTCATCTTGATTCTTTATAATTTCATAGTGTCAGCATTTGGCAGGTTTGGTATACATATGTTTTAGGAGTACACCCATTGCACTTTTTCTGTCCCAGTACCAACACCTGGGCTTTGGATATTGGTCGATACCGAGTACCGATCTAATACCACTGTTTAATTAATAAGCTGTATGTTTTTCCCCACTGTGGAAGAGACTGTGATCATTCTTTTATGAGTAAGGCTTAACTTAAACCTTAAACAAAGCTTTCCTAACTTTGTAAAACTAAATGTGTATTTATTTATATATAAATATTTATTATTAAATGTATAATGGGGTTAGATATTATGACAATTCAGTGATTTTACATATATTTGCATATATTTATTTACCTTGCTTGACACCAGAGTTTTCAACTCAATCATTTATATCGGGATATCGGAATTCTCAGCTTGAAAGGTCTTTACAGAGGAACGAAACCTTGACTGTAAAGGCCGATTCATACTTCTGTGTTGAATGGACACCGTAAGTATGACATAGCCGTGGATCCTACACAGTAGCCTGACATGCACCTCCCCAGAAATGTCAATACACGTCGTGCCAACACAGACCACAAGGACTGATTGGTAGCATTTGTGTCTTTTATAGAAGCGAAGAAAGCAAACAACCAGGTGTACTTATACTGGTGATGGAACCTATAGCGTTATTTATACCTGACATTAAATAACTTATTTATTAAATGTTAGATATACATAATGCTTCAGTTTCATTTTCTCTCATGTCTCCAGAATCTGTGCTGAAGTTTCTTGTTATGGTCTTTGTCTGGTAGCATTAGTAAACACCCTGTGCTCTGCATTATGCCGCATCTTTAGATGTTTGATCAAATTCCTTGTGTTAAATGACGTGCCGTCCCTTCCTTTAGCAGAACAGAGTTTACAGTACGCTTTACTTCTGTCGTCGCCGTCCCTTATCACAAAATATGTCCAAACTGTTCACATCCTCCACATACCAGGATGGCAATGATGCCAATGGCAGTGTTCTGTGCATTTATCCTTCCCAAATCTTACCAGTTGACAAATCTTTCGCTAGATGCCAACATCTAATTGGACTGCAGCGGAAAAAACTGTAGCGGCTTTGAGTTTTAAAATAATATTTCGATTACGTGGTATTGGTTCTTGATATCAAACAATTCTTACATGTATGAGCATATGAGTGTAGTATCGGCCTGATACCCGATGCCAGTATCAGTGCAACCCTAATATGTTTGCAAACCTCCTGAGTTTCACCTATATTTAGGCATGTTTTGCAGTCATTTGCCATCTTTGTGATGTGTTTACATCTGGTACTTAAATAATGATTATTTCCGATTTGCAAAACTGCCTCAGAATTGAGGCAAGGAGGGAAACAAACACAAAACAGACCAGAAACAGGTACAGCTGCATGCTACTACTGACCATAAAGATCATGAAGTGTCTATATCCTACAGAATGCCACAGTATAACACAGATCGCTAGTCTGATGATTACTTCCAGTTTTACAATGCAGGTGGGAATGAGGTTCCACAAACAGCATGGAGGGCGTGTCCCTCAGTGGGTGCGTCTCTCTCCAGCAGGAGCACCTGAGAACACCGAAGTGAAGCATGACAACACCAAACTCAGACTGGTACAGAGAACTCGCTATCTGGTGCCAAAAACACAGGCGGGGGGGGGGGGGGGGGGGGGCCCCCAATAAACACGCGACCCCCAAAAAACCCCAGGGAAAATGAAACGGGGGTCACCGGGGGGACTGGGCAACGCACCCCTCCCC
>JAODJX010000043.1:16022645-16034100 GCA_026776945.1 Isichthys henryi
GTGACCCAGGCGGAGACTCAAACCCGGGTCCCAGAGGTGTGAGGCAACAGTGCTAACCACTGCACCACCATGCCGCCAAGTTAACAAACCCCTATCAAGAAACTGTTTGTAAATGATTAATCACATTATGGGCTGAATTATTTCTTGATATTTAAAACCTTCTTTTTAACCAGAAGGTTCAGAGAAGCAGCTTGAGTTTGCAGACACCACCAGGGCATACGATGAATATTCAGAAATGCCAGCAGAACTCAACAGGTACACCTTAGTCTTCCCCATTAGGTCAAAAATTTCAACTCCCTAATTAAGTAATAAAAGACACGAGGAAAACGATGATAGCTACACTCCTGCTGGACTTCAAAGACACAAATCACCTCTAAACTAGAATACAGAAACTAGAACTTTCTGAACCACCACACACAACAAAACAACTAAATGACTCACTTTCTGCTATCTGACCTTATTTGTTTTACACAATCTCTGACGGTAATCTCTTGAACAGAAAACAGTAACTCACTACTGGCTGGACTTGGTTTACATGCTCAGACCTCCTCGTCTTATCCAGAACAAAGTCAGCATGAAGTGAGACGGTAACAATACAGGCTGTTGTATCCATAGTTGGGGGTTTTAGCTGCATTTCTTAATTAGAGAATCACTCAGACTGGCTATCATTCAAACCGGGTATAAAATTTTAATCCATCACTTCGCACGTAAATGTGACAAAAACTAAGGGCTACTACACAAATACAATTAACTTGGCACTGTAGTGAAAATCTCTGCTATCTCAGAAGAACATTAATCACAGAAGCAGAAGCCGCTAGTCGGCCATAGGGGGCAAACCCGCAAAGCTCAGCGACACGTCAGGATGTCTAACGTCGTAAATGCATCAGGTGTTCGTTTCATAAAATTACACTTCCTCTTCACTGCTGTTTCAAATTATGTGCGTGCAACATCGGATGAGTCGGGTGATTAACAAGAGAGACCTACAGTATTGTAAAATAAAACACCTAATGTAAAATATGATTGCCCATAGAGGATCATCATATTCATTTTACATTATACATTATTACCATATGCTGAGTCTATTCAGTTGATCTAGGGCTCGCATACATGAATTCCTTCGACTTGGTGATTTAGGTATCAGGGTATCAAGCAAACGAGAGCCATCCTGAGAGCAGATAGTATGAAGTAACTTCTAAATGAAACGCTGTTTGACGAATATCACCTCTTGCGTCGGGGGTTTGAATCCTACACCTTTGTTCTGCATGCATGTATGTATGTCCAGCAGCGTACCTCCAGTCCCTCTCACTCCACCCCACCTCCATGGCCCTGACCAGAAACGGATGCTTATGTGACCTGCTTCGCGTGTGACGCCACTGCTCCGAGCAAACGTACCTTTTTTAAGTGTTTCTCTCTGCCTCCTTTTGCCTGAGATTAGGGGAAAATAAGAGAGGAGGGACAGGTGTCAGTACTGCAGTGCAGAGCTGGAAAAGTGCCCGACGTTCTGCTAGCCTCCTGCGGAGATCTCAGCAGGACACCAGCCAAGTCAGATGTCACAGCGGCACCTTTACGGCTATCGGACCGCACCACTGCCCCCGGGGCCCACTGACCTTCTTCTTGGGGGCACTCTCCAGGGCCTGTTCCTTCTCCTTCTTGCGCTTGTGGACTCCCTGGCCGGTGTCATCAATGGCGGTGGGCTTCTTTTTGGTTGGGGGAGGCTCATCCATAAGCTTCCATCGGCTAACCTCCCCATTGTCCGTCCGCCGCTTCCCCAGACCGTCGCCCTGGTCCTGAGAGGGACATGAAAAAAAAGAAAATGAACAAACTGGCAGGGGGGCAATAGGCTTCCCTCGAGTAGCTAGTGAACAAACGGGAACTTAAGACGCACTGCCCTGCTCCAAAACAACAAAAGGCAACTGGGTCAAACTTGAGGGCCATCTCTTTAAACCAGGGGTCTCCAACTCTGGTCCTGGAGGGCTACCATCCAGGTTTTCTATCCTACCTGGCTTCTGATGACCCACACCTGTTCTCAGTTAAATATCAGGAAAAAGTGTGGCTCATCAGAAGCCAGGTAGAAAACCTACTGGACGGTAGCCCTACTGGACCGGAGTTGGAGACCCCTGCTTTAAACCAACTGTGAAAACTGAAATCACATACGTCGCAAAAAAAAAAATAAAAATGGCAAAGCTGAAGAGTGATCTGAGCAGTAAGTGCGGAAGCCGAAATGAGCTCCGCTTATTCGCTGGCTACATACACGCATACATGTCAGCTGTGCAAAAAATAACGTGCGTTTTAATAAAAGAAATCAAGTAATCAATTTATGAAAAATATCACTGATAATCACAAGCCTAATCTGTAATCAGTTTAAGTGGCATCTGTTTTATCATACAGTCAACCTTCTAGATGCGTTATGTGGTTTACAGTACATGACGGTATTAAAAAAAAAACACAGATCATATAGGCTACTATAAAGTCCAGAATCAGAGATTCTGAGGGAGCCTCAAGGGGCTCATCACTGCAGAAACTGAGCACTAGGCAAACGAGGAGACAATTCCTTGTTGAAGAGTCAAAAAGATCACCCTTCGTTTATCGTCAGCACAGTCACTGTCCGATCTGCTCCAACTATATACGGCATATTCATGGCACATTGTGGTTTTCTTGCATTAACCTACACCTTTCTTTTTAAACTTAAGTGAGGGTCATAGAAAGAGGAGCGTCTGTATTTTTGCCTGTATTAAAAATGATACCTTCGGGATTTCTAAATACCGGGTTGTACCATAATACCGGCATACTGCCCAGGCCTATTAGAGAGTTTACAAAAACAGGACCATGTAAATCAGCATGACCCCACAACTGACAGCGAGGCAGCAGAAACCCTTAGGAGGATAATTCCATGAAGGTTAACCTTCTGGCACAAAGATTTTTAATAAAATCTCATAATTCAGAAAGTTCAAAGTTACGCAACAGACTGATTTGCTAGACATCTGAATACCCAACAGGTTCAGTCTAACTGATTTTTGAACTGGTATTAATGGTTCAGATTCACCTGCACTTCATTCACAGACAGGGAAAGAGCGAGCGGGCCGCTGGTGTGGAAGTGAGGGGCAGTGTTTGTGTGTGACGCCTTCAGGGAGACCCTTACGTCGAGGTGCCGTCTCTCACCTTACTCGTCTTGCCTTCTTTATGACACTTGGGACATTCCCAGCAATTGGGGATTTCATCATTAATGATCCCTTCTGCTTTATTCATCTGCAGAGAGACATGCCAGACAGGTCAGATTACCGCCATCACGCAGGCACTATCGTGTAGCATGCAGCCATCACAACATATATGACATTAGGAGATATGGCTCAAGAAACATCTTCACATGCTGGGGGTGGGCAGGAGGCAGGGAGACGTGCTGTTTCACTGCGCTCCAGCAGCCCCTGCTAAGTCATTAAACATGAGCGACTGCTCGGATGCCTGAATAAGCATGACTGTCTTATTTGAGCAAAAATTGTGTCATGCTTTAGCAAATGCTGTTTATCTCCACATACACCAAATAATCATAGGGGCTGCTACTGAACAGGTAACTATAGAAAAAATGTTCAATGCAAGAAGGAAAGAAGGATTTCGTATTTTTATTTAGCAGCCAGTCCCGGGAGAAACTTAGGATTAAAGGCCTTGCTCAGGTGCCCAATGGTGAAAGTCATTCTGTCAGCCACTGGATTTGAACCAGCAACCACCTGATCACAGGCCCTAAGTCGCTGAACCAGAAATCACCCAATACTATTGCCCAAATATCAAATATTACCCAATGCGATCATCTCAATCTATAAGTATGACAGTTTGATCCTATTTACACACAGCACAGTAACACTGCCCATTGTGTTACGCCACGCTACATACACTTAACAGGACACAGCATTACGTGACGCAAGTTATTGTTAGTCTCCTTGATCTAAAAATCAACTCCACTAGCTCCTGTTTAAAAGCAACAGGGCTGCCTTGGCAACCAAACAGAAACAGCACATCTTCTGTTCTTCAGGCAGAGAAGACTGCAAGAAAGCTGTCAAAACCACTATCTTGCATTTATGAATACAGCCTCCAACCACAACACTGGTCCAATCCACAAGTAACTTGGAGAGGTAAACCAGTTCACAGTCATCAAAAGGAACCCCTAGTTTAGATCACAGTACATCTACAAATATGGCCAGTGAGGTTTGAATGTGGTTTATCAACTGGGACTAGAAATTAGCATTAGAACACACAAACCATGCAAGTACATGCATTAGGCCTGAAATTTGTAATGACATGCATTACCAATACAGACCCCACATAATATATACACAAAGCACAGCACAGCACAGGCAGAGAGAGAACTACCTTCAGGCACCCCGGGTGGATGATCTCATTGCAGATGGTGCACTCCATAAGTGAAAGGCTGAATTTCTCCTCTTCCGTTTCCACCGTGTCCTCCTTCCCTGCCTCGCCACAGGAAAGACAAACGGCCGTGTGGGGCAGCACAGGCTACCGAGGGGAGAGGAAGAATGAAGTGTGTTACACCCCAGGACACACACGACCCTACATACAGACAGGGCACTAGGGGGTGGGCGATATGACCTATAATTATTCCACGTTTTGGACGGAGACAGTGTTATATCACGGTATTACTCTTTTCCCAATCTTGCGAGTCGTAGTATGTCCTGTCCCTTTGTATAAAATAATACATTATAAACTATTTAGTTATATAGGCTGTACACTTCAATTGTAATTGCAGGTATGGGCGATTTTATAAAATAAAGTTTGGAAACTTTTAAGCTTTACAGTTTCAGGACAGAGAAGCCGTTCTGTTAGGAACACTGTGGCTTTTTGGTTGAGGGCGTTAGATTCGCTGCTGTTATTAACACTAATGGAACATTAGCTTAAACAAAAGGTACACTGAAGTACGTCTTGCTTGGAGGATAAAGGAGTTTGATGTTCATTGATATGGGAAAAGGGTGGTTCTAGCGTTAACTGGGTAGTTTTACCATGCACCTTGCATGAAGGCGGCGCCGCAGATTTTTGTAATTATATATATATATATATATATATATACACACACACACACACACACACATATATGTGTGTGTGTGTAAGTAACCAGGTTATTTTGTTTAATTTCTATAATTACACAAAATCTGTTTCTTCTGAATTTGTTAATTTGCAATCGCGACACACCATGTCACAAAAAAACCATACAATGCAAACGGTTACATATACTATATAACAAGTTTTCAGATTACAACTGAAGCTGAAGAAAATAAAATGCTTTATTTTTTATAAATAGGCTACTGTATAATTAGGCTGTAGACTTCTCGTGGTGTTAATGGTATAGTGCGAATCCATACGGTAGCGCACTATCACACCAGTAATGACTATGACACTGGTGTACCGCCCGCCCTTACAGGGCATGGTTATACATGGCCACTTCTGTTACTTCTTAATACTGGAGGAAGATTTGTTGTTGCATAATTCAGGTACGGGATTCAGTGTGATGGGTTAAAGAGCCCCTACCCCAATGGACTATCACAGTCTCCGTGGTCTTACCTTAAGTCCAGGAACAGAGGCCAGGGCACAGCCCTTACGACGATGCGTGGCATTATGATTAAAACAAGCAGATCTGAATTTATAATATATTTACCTTACTGTAGTTTAAAGATCATTCTAAGCATTTGTTAAACAGAACTCAACTGTACTCCTAATGAAAAGAACACAGGCAATTCTGCTCATATGTGACAGGTGAACAAGGGAAAGATCCTCCTAGCAAAGATCATTAGATTTGTATTAGGGATGGACATTTCAGACAGAATTACAAGTCGAATTTCGTCAGTCATTACTCAAATAATATTCGATTAACCCTGCCCTCACGAAACAGAGACAAGTACTGTATGGAGTAGGGAATCGAAATACTTTTCTTTCCATACAAAATAATATACTGCTGCAAAATGATACTGTAAAACATTAAAAATTAGCTTGAATAAATTAAACAAATTAAAGCAAAGAGACGGTTCATGAGAAGTAGCATGCAGTAACATTTAATAAAAAAAACTGCCCAGGGCATAGGTTAAGATAATTCTAACAATTTCCCTGTCTTACTGTCTAATTTTCACACAGAATGAGACGTCACTCGCTGCTGCAACAGAATAACATTAATAAGTAGCTTTGAAACTAGAGCTGAATGATATTGGAAAATTCACATTGTGACATTTTAAATTTTTGCAACAAAAATTACAATATTTACAAAACAATTAAAAAGGGGCTGAACCAAACTTATTTCCCAAATGTCTCTCTGTTTTTCCTGGGAAAGGCAAGTCAGTAGTTCATTCCTGCCAAAAAAGTGTCTACTGGTACAAGTCACAATCAATTAAAATTTTATTAAGAATGAACTTCACAGAACATGAATTTCCAGAACGTATAAATGTACATATAAAATTAACAGCAGCAGCATAATCCAATTGTCTTATATCTGATGTTGTACCAACAGACACAAAGCAATGTCAAAAACCCACCTGTTTTTGCTCAATATCATTTCAATGGAATACAAGATATTTCCTTAAAGCGAAAGACAAATGTCTTCTGGTGATCAGCTCCAATTTGTCTCTCATTTCTGATAAATTTCTCATAAAAACACACCACATTACTAGTGAGCAATAACAAAAATGATTATGACTGGTTTGGCAGCACATGCAGAGCTCGTGCAAAAACTTCAGACAAAGTTCCAACTTAGAAACAGGATAAAGCACAAATAATTAATAAATAGCTAAATAATATATAAAATAGCTCATTAACTATTCAATTTCAAGAAGTTTTCACAATTTTATGCACATTCTTGAAAACTTGAATATTAGACAATGCTGACTCATCTGTAACATACACAGTGTATTTGTACTTGAGCTGGGTGGTATGACCAAAAATTTATATCATGGTATTTTTCAAAGTTATATCAGTTTCACGGTATACGACGGTATTTTTTTTTTTGAAGTATGACTGGGCATTTACCACATTTTACAGGACACATTTTTATTTAACGTTTTTGCATTGATCCCACGGTAACTATATTATTTTATTATTAGCTATTGTGTCAATCCGCTACCTTAACGCTGACATACGGCTAACGTGTTTGCTAGCTAACTGCTTATAGATAAACGGCTAAAGTTAAGGTGTGCGGTTGCCAAGTTAACAATTTTGATAAGTGTTTAATAGTTCAGTATAGCTGGAACGCGAGCTTTACTGACCTCACGAAATTTCCCAAAGACCAGGATGTTGGTCTTTAAGATGCTTCGCAAAGTTTAATGTGCTACTTGACTTCATCGCCACAACTTTGTAGCACTGTTTGCTAGTGGTGCAACAGATCACTGTTGATACGCGATCCGAACCGATCCCTCTTCACGGTTCGGCACGCACGTGATCCGAAGATTTGAAAAAAGAAAAAAAAAAAAAAGTTCCACTGTATGGTGCGCGTGGTCATTCTGTCAAGCGATAGTCATGCCCAGCGGTAACGGTCAAAGTGGAGGAGCAGAGGAGCTTCAGAAACCTCCAGCATCACTTAAACCTCATGTGTTGGAACATTCTGGCTTCCCCGTTAAATAAATTGATGGGAAAAGGGTGGTGGATAAAAACACCACAGTTTATCAACAGTGTGGCACAAGGAAGCCCTATGAGACTAGAAACACGTCGGGCATGGCCGCTCATTTGAGACGACATCACCCTGGTGTGACAGGAGCTAAGACGAAGGCTGTGCAACGACCGCTGATATCCACGGCATTTAAGCAGCCCTTTGCTGCCCAATCCGACAGGGCTAAAGCTATTACAAAATTATTGGGGTGTTTATTGCTGCAGACATGAGGCCATATTCCGTTGTGCTAAACAAGGGGTTTAAACATATGATGAACATGCTTGAGCCATGCTATGATATCCCGCCGCAGGCCTACTTCAGTGACAAGATCGTTCCAAGCATGTATGAGTAAGAAAAGGCTAAAGTTATGGCTGAAATCATTATCATGCCTTGTATTGCACCTTAATTTGTTTTTTAACTGCGTGGAATGAGTCTTCAGTTGAATGTTTTTTTAATGGGCAAAACACACTTAAATAAATGGAGTTAAATTTGTCTTGTCTTTTTTCACTGATCCTATCCGTGACTTATAACCGTGATCCGATCCGAATCGTGAGTTTTTTGATCTGTTGCACCACTACTGTTTGCATAGAGGCTTTTCGACCTCATTAGCCTTTCCATGCTCGTCTGAAAAATACTTCCAAATGGTACTCTTGAATTTTTTTGTTAGTAAAGCATCTTGCAAAGTGCCTTCAACTGCAGCATATGCCATGTTCGGCCAACTCGGTATGTGTATGTTAACCAGCGCGAATGTGTTCAGTGGCTATTGAGAGGAGGGGAGGGGCTGCACGAGTGTGTGTGTGCGCGTGTGTGTGTGTGTGTGTGTGTGTGTGTGTGTGCACGTGCGCTGTAGTGGTCCTGTGTGAAGTGTGGTGAATGAAGCCGAAAGCTGCACTGTTGGTATCAATAATGGTGAAAATGAGAATCTAATCAGATCCTAATTTTTAATATCGATTACTATCTAAGAATCGATTTTTTTGTCAACCTCAGTGTCTCATTATTTTCAACTCCAGCATCAGCTATATCTTTGGTAGTACATTTTTAGAATTTCAGAATGTTGTGTAGGCTACTTAAACCGGTATTGCGGTATAACAAAAAATCATATCATATAAAAATTAAAAAACGGTTCTCAGTATGAACCAGTATACCACCCAACATTAATTTGTACAAGTGCAAAACTTAAAATGTCTTGGCTAATATGGGATTTCATTACTGTCATGTTAAGGTTTTGCACAGCACGTTACCACATCTGAACTTCATACACGTGATACTCGATTAGTTCTATTTGTAGCAAAAAACCTATTTGAATCAGAAATCCAGTCCAAATGTCTATACTATGCACTGAAATGACACCCCCAGTTAGGATTGAATTAAAAAAGAAATTGCCCAAAAAAAGATGAAGTTGTCCGGGAAAAAACGTCACAAAAAATTTGCTAAATTTTATCAGGTTAGTGATAAGTTATATAGCTGGATGACTTAAGAGAAACAAAACACAAAGTAGGACACTTCACTACATGCTAGATTGATTTAAATCATAGTTTTAGTAAAATTTCTGGTGTTTTGCGTAAAAGAAAAGACAAGCTTGATCTTACCAAGTACTTTGTGGTTTGACTGGGTTTTGGTTAATCTGGCCCAGGTAACATTTTTTCCATAAGACCTGCCCTTGCATGATTCTACATGACGCAAAAAACTCATCTAACGCATCACAGCAGAAATGCCTGTACTCCTGATGAAAAATATAATATAATCATCTTCGTGTGTTATAGGTGTCAAGACCGATACCCTGATATACAGAGCCAAATGTAATTTACCTGGAAATCTGCCACATCGAGGGCAGATGCCACCATGAAATCCTGCCATTCTCAAACTCGCTACTGGACACACAAAACTGCTTTTCAAAAAAGATCCCATCATGGAAACATCCTACTGCAGCTTTTCCCTAGAAAGCCAGACTATCACTGCTTCTGCTTAATTTAGCCCTATAGTGCACAGTGATGACCTATATCACCAACACACTTCACTGCAGAACCTGTGGAGCGCATGTTCATGCTAAGAGTGGTTCAATTTGTTGCCACACTGACTTCAACACCAAATGGATTTTAAAGATAAATTTAGTATAGAGAAATCCATTTAAAACTATATTATTTATAGAGAGTGCTTTCTGATTACACAAATATGCTCCAGTTAGCTGCACAGCTAGTTCTGCAACGTTCACATAGTCGCGTGATTTGTTTTGTAGGGGTTGTGCAATCAGTTTTCTATGTTGGAAGCTTTCACTGGACAGTTAAGGTGCAGCTGTATTACATCATGTGTGCACTGGCTGCACAGCACATGAAAGTATGATTTAATTTGCGTCTGTGCTAGTGCACTGGAAACCCACGCCTCCACATCCCAGTGAAGGTCCATTACAACAGATCATCCGTCAGAAGAGCATTCACCTGTACACAACAAACCCTGCATGTTCCGTTGACTCCCACCACTGCGCACTGCTAGAGAAGCCCAAGTGCTCCCCTCCCTCCCCCACCACAGTGCATTGTCGGAGGAGAAACCCAGCCCCCCTGACCCATCACCACTGTGCACTGCCAGAGAAGCCCAGGCACCCTCCAACTCACCGCTGTACACTGCCGGAGAAGGCAAGACTGCTTCATGCGGCCGGGTCCCCCGAACTTCTTCATATCTTTGCAGAAATGGCACTCCCCACACTCAGTCCGCATGCAGGCCTGGCAGCGCCTGCAGCGGGTCCGCCGTCGCCGGGCCCCCCCCAGAGCCTTACTGCCTGACATCCCCTCTGCAGTCAACTGAGAATGAGGAGAGAGGACAGGGAGACAAGAGCGGGGGAAGACCGTTAGCGGCACAGCATCTGGCGCGCACAGGAAACAGCACAGTGCCTGTGCAGAACTGCTCTGCTGCTGTGAATACACACACAGGCAGCAGGAGAGCAGTACACAGACCACCACAATCACCAGAAGCTTTCCAAAAACATACCTGCTGCTGTCACAAATTCCACCCTGAAGTGTATTCCACCCGATTTACAGCAAGTTTAAGCAATATTCGTAACTCGTCAGGAGTGCGTGTCACGTCATGCATGGAGATCACTCACGACGCCCCACAATGCACTGCAAAATGCAGTGTGTGTGCCGTATGCCGTCGAATCAAGCAGGCAGAGTGAATCCCCTGCATGGAAAAGCTGGCAGAGAGAAAATCTGCTCATAGACACAAGCTTTGTTAAGTTAAATCTATGAATTAAAATACAAACAAAAATCTGGACTTATGCTGGGTCAAGAGAGTTTTATGAGGGCGAATCCGGAGAATATGCTGCTGTGCAAAGTCACCTGTGGATCAGTACAAGAATCCAGTAGATATTTCCCTAAACCAGCCAGGGGTGAGTTTCCCGAAGCCTTTTTAACGCTACGTCGTTCATAAGTTCTATGTTAAAAGATATATCTTATGAACGGTGTAGCGTTAAGGCGGCTTTGGGAAACTCACCCCAGGTCACGTAAAGCCAATTAAAAACCAGATTTCTTTTCCAAACAAAAAAAAAAAAAAAGAAAAGGACTTTATACAGATGCAGCTTGGTGCCATTATGCCTTCAAGCAATCTGGCATCTGTACTGGGGAATTATTCCGTCGAACTATTATTAAATTATTAAAGTGTGTAAACATTTATACGAACTTTTAATTCAGATATCAAAACTGTAATTTGAGGTACAGCTGTAAACGTCACAATTAAGATCACTTCCTGCCCACATATTCAATAAGTTTCAAAACAAGCCTTTGGACACCTGGAAGCTTGTACTTGATGCCAATCTGCAGGGTTGTCTGTCTC
>JAODJX010000043.1:16036831-16048301 GCA_026776945.1 Isichthys henryi
CCCGAAACACAAAATAAAATCAGTCTTGATTGCTGCAGTTTAACACAACAGCTTCTCACCAGCATTTAAAACAGTAAATTGACAAAGAAAAAAATCTTTCCTTCCCTTATCTCGTTATCTATCCAAAGGTATATTTTATTGTGAAAGCATATCTCAAATTGAACTGATTTATGCCTCTCAAAACATTGTTCATTAAATGACTCATATCCATAGTATTTGGCTTATTGGTGGTGCCAAATAATGGTCCACTTCTATGAAACTAGCAGACAAAACAACAGTACAGAAGCAAGTCTTCACTCTTCTTTAATCATCGGCAGACAGGTTAAGAGGTTTTGATATGCCAACCTGTGCTCATAAATGCCAGCTATAATTACATTTAAATTGCGTCTGAATAAACACACCTACGTTTGTAGCAAAGCAAGCTTTTCAATGCTTATCTATCTTCCCCATCTCTAAAATGTGCAACCTGTCATTGATCAGATATCTGGCAATATATGTCTGTTTGTTACAACATATTCTATAGTGTTCCATACTGCCTTATGCTCTGCGTTTCATTGATTTCAGTTATATCAGTGATGTCACTTGTTCGGCAGTATCGTGTTCACTTTTTATTATATTAGACCACCTAGTGCATCTAGGTGTATAGCCTGTGAATGAAAGCTCTTGGTGATCTTCTCCTTTTGAAGAGCAAAGCTTCCCTGCATGTGTACGATTTGCCTGGGAAATAAAGCCAGGGTACAACAAAATGATGAAAAATCCTTCACAGGTCTGCAAACATGCAGTTCAGCTTGAAAGAGCCCCTGCAGCACAATGTTCCTGTAAGCACCTCCGTGCACATCTACAGGTGCAGCACTACCAATAAGCAAATTACTGCTGGCTAAAAGGAAACTTGCAACAGAACTTAAACAGGCAAATCTGTCAGATAAAAAAAAAAAAATTAAAAATTAAATGAGACATGGTGGAGATTAAATAGACAGTTACAGTTTTTCATTAGTGTTGCAACTCAAGCGGGATGTGACCTATTTCACATCCAAAGCAATAGTTTAATAGAACAACCGAAAGCCATTGAATAAATAGGAATCTCAACAAAATAGGGATATTGTTCAAATCTTCATAAATAAATAATTTAAATCAAGAGCCACAATGAAAATCTAAGAAAGCTTTGCCCCCCGCCACCACTGGGATGGCCAGAGTGGACAGGGATCAGAGCAGCTGAGCATCTGACAAACACAGCATTCACTGCACACGGCCAGCATCTTCACTATGGGACATGCATGAAATACGCACATCCGTAACCAGCTTAACACCTGGTTGCTGCACGTTACAGAACTTTCATCGCAAAATACATTACAGCAAAATGAGGAAAAACTAAGGTTTGTCAATGGCAGCCACAAACATTACAGCATTACTGCAACAATAAGCCCTAAGCTAATGTTACTCTCAGGTGTCCAGGAGAACAAGGCCAGACATATAGAGACACAGCAGAAGAACAGAACACACACATTACTATTTCCATCCATTCACCCATCTTCTGCTGGTCAGAGTCACAGGGGAACCCGGAGCCTATACCAGGCATCAGCAGGCACCAAGCTGAGGTACCCCCCAGATGGGATGCCAATCCATCACAGGGAACATACACAGACAAGCACAATCACAGACTACGAGTGATTTAGAGACACTAATTAGTCTAACTGCAAGAAAGCGGAGCAAAATTTGCTTGCTTGACATGAATTTAATGTCTTGGATAAGAGGGAACCTTAGTATTTCCCGTGCAACACTGTTTACTTTTTTTATCATCACTCCTCTATTCATGTTTAATAAATTGTTTCTTAAATTACAGTTACAATGATCTGAAGCCTTTCCCAACCCTCACACAGCTTATAAACGTAACAGCTGTCGCGTAAGGAAAATGACAATGTCCAGGTTAACATAACTGATGAGGTCCCTGAAGGCATCTTCACGCCAAAGCATCACAATCCAACTGGCATTTTGTGATTGTTAGGTGCCGCCCAGATGACCAAATTTCTGCTGGCATGAGCAAGGAGCTAACAGAACCACCTCCACCTCAACCATGCGGTTTATGTACCACATCCAGACTGACACCTCACTCACTACCACAAGACCAAATTCCCTAACATCAAGAGGGACACTGCATCATTTTCTAAACTATAAATGGCCTAGACCAGTTAGGTAGAATAATTTCACTCAACACTTCATCAGATTAAAATGCCTTAACCATGCCACCCAATTACGCTTGCCGGATATGCAAGATCTCATGTTTAATGCAACCTATTTTCAGGTTATAACTCAGTCTTTGTATTGCACAATGGTTCATTCTGGATACTTCTCATATGTGATATTCTATCACCATAGCTACACACTCAGCAATATTGTGAAACTGTTCTGTGATTATTGAAGTATTGGTCGCTTAGGAGGTTAACCAAACACTCATAAGCCTACAATACCCTATCCCAACACTTGACCCAGCCCTGATGCTCGTTTCGAGCCCAGCTGATCTGTTAATTGATTAGTTTTGACTGAGATAATAGCCCTACTTAGTTCCCTAGAGCCCAAGACACCTAAGCAACTTTGCAACTACTTGTCAAGGAACAAATCTCCCTGGAAAATAAACACATTGTACGTAAAAATCGTGTTGCAAGCCATGGACTGTCTATATAAGCAAAGCATCTTTTTCAATAAATACCACTTTATAAAGTGAACACCAGCGCCATCCAAACAAATAAAATAAAGGGTTTGAGTAAATCTTATCTAACTCTCTCCTCAATAACCTACAGATGAAAAACAGCACTGAATTTCACATTAATATCCTAAAACAATATTCCACACACAGAGTACACAATCAGCCCCCGGGCTTTCAAACAAGCCAGCGGTCAATATGAGGTATCAGTTTCTCATCAACATCAAGTTGCATTCTACCATTACAGTGGACCATACATAGAAAAGGAGACTCACTGTCACACAAATTTCACCCACAGGGTAGCACAGTGGGGGCTGAATCCCACCCTTGATTCTCTTGAGTCTCTGGAGTTTGCATGCTCTCCCTGTGCATTTCTGCATTTCCCCACACAGCTTAAAAACATGCAATTAGTAAAACTTATAAAACTGCCCAAAATGTGTGAGCATGCATGCATGGTGTGTGTCCTGCAACTGACTGGCATCAGGTCCAGAATCGTCGTCGTCGTCGTCCCCCCCCCCACAAGCCCTTCGCTGCCTGGTATAGGATCCCTACAAACACATACTACAGAAGTAGCTGGAAAAAATAATTAAATTTGGTACACATTAAAGTATTTTGCATGAAATGAAACATCAGTGGATGCGTGCTTCATGTTTTTAACACTTGAAATGAAACTGCATTTCATAAATATATAACCAGACGGTGTCAATCAATGGCAATTAGGATTAGATGTGTTCCACCTAGTGATGACGTCTAGAATAATTCAGTGGACAAATCACTTATTACACTCATGTGACAGTCCAACACTGAATTCAGCTTACCTGATGCAGAACAGCCCTTATCACACGAAAGTGCATGAATACCCTATAATGTGCTGGCATTGTGTGGTTTCTGATCATCGGGAGCCAATCCAATAAGCGAATATTGAAAAGGCATGGCAGGAAAACAACCAAGAATGAATGTCATGCTCCACTGTGGGCTTCGCTTTACCTCTAAGAAGCAGTGTCACGTAGTCATGCAGATTTTATAGATACAAGCAAATGAAGTCAAAAATGCCTTTAGAAATACCTAACATAAAACTTCTTTGATTATGTTTACGGTTCGCAGTTGGACAACGTCATTCAGAAAGGTTTGAATTCTAGGCCTATAAACTGATTGCACTCAACTGGAAGTTTGCATTTTTCAGGCCATCGAGTTGGAGAAGCTGTGCAGATACAGAGTTACTTTCAATTACGCTGCTACAGAGAGACAGTTTACTCAGAATGTTTATAGGCTTACCATTATGTGCAAATTGAGACCTGAAATTCCAGCTTGACAGTTTAAGGGGCCAATTAGTGCCATCATGGGTCTGCACATCAACACACAGCCCCCATGATAAGAAGGACGCCTGGTGTGCAGCTCCTCCAGAACAGGCCTAGGAGCAGCCTCCCACTTCCCAGTGCAGGCGCTGCGGGATTCGGTCTCATCGGGACACACAGTGCCACTCGCCCAGTTCCACCCACAGCCCTGCAGGCACCCAACCCAAGGGAAGGCATCCCAGCAGAGCGAAAAGGAGCAGAGGAATCCAGCCATGTTAGCCACCCAACAGAATGAGTCAGGGACCTCTGAGGGCCTCCCAGCCGCTCTCCCACCACGGGACACCCAGAGCGCCACCAGGGGAGGCCACTGCAACAGCTATGCCTTTAGATAAGAAACCGAAACGGCTTAGAAATGTTTAGCTCACCAGTACAGCCACCCATAACAAACAGGTTTAGCTCAACTAGAAAATCACAGAGTCTTAAACTAATGCATCTGTAATTCTGACAGTAACACCACACACACCTTTACACAGTTAATTACTTCAACTGGAAAATACAATTCACTGCAATTGAAAGGCACATTGTATTTTAGTTATTTCCAAATAAATCCTGCAGATCCCTTTGAAACTGCACACGGCCAGCCAAGGGGTCAGGACCGCGCTTCTGAAAACCACTGACCAAGGCAACCACAGGAGCTCCTTCACCTACCTCACATCCCCCCTGCTAACAATCACTGACATGCAACATGAACAGACATCAAATGGGCATCATTAATACACACACACACACACACCCACCCACACACCTAAAAAAAAAACACACAGCACACTCTGTGCAAACTGTGCGAATTCACCCCAACACGCCACCTTAATCATTCTGCTCACAGCTTCAAGAAAATCTACCGAATGTTCTACAGTAACAATTTTTGGCTGGAGCTGATTTGATTACACTTGAAAGGTTATTAAAGATGCATAGATAATTACAAACTTTAACTAATCATACATGTATACATAGAGAGACAGACACACTGGGAGAAGGCACACACACCAATGTCGGAGAATTAGCTAAGAATAAGTTACTGCATAATACATCCCAGCTGAACTACAGCACACACTTACATACTTTTGCAATGAAACACATTTAAGATTTTTTTTTTTTTAAGCAGCCATTAGCATTGTAATGCTGCTGCACTGGTCAGGTATGCTTGCGAATACTCACATGCCTTTCGGTCATACATGACGAGCAATGCCAGCTCAGGTTAAAGGTGGAGGTGATGGACCAATCTGTCCTGTTCTGGAAACATCTAAGACTACAAGATACTGACCATGTTTTATCCTGCCTATTTACCTCGAAATCCCCAAACAAACAGGCCCTTCACAATCAAAAATCACTCACGATTACTTCCTATGCTTTCAAGCTCTAACAGAAAACATTTACCAACTGTCACCACTGGCAATGAGAAAGGAAAAAGCCAATTCATATCTCCTTGGCATCAGCACTCATTTTAGTGTGGGGCTGGGTGCAGACTGCCCAGTTTAATGTTCAGACCCCAAAAGACGATAAAGGTGCTGCCAGCTCACAGAACCGCATCCATCTCAACCATGTACCACATCCAGACCCATAAATCACTTACTATTAAGTTCCCTCATTTACTACAGACCCCATCTCAACCCCAATAAAGGGCATGAAATCTGTTAAACAAACCTAATGCCTTCTTCGAAATTAAACTACATTTTTGCATTGAAATAATCAGCAGTTCTGAGACTTTGAGACAGAAGCTTCAAGGAATGTGCTAGGCAGGCATGACAGCGAATACTATGTCAAACCTGTTTACATCTCATGGTAGAGAGAGAGAGAGAGAGAGAGAGAGAGAGAGAGAGAGAGAGAGAGAGAAAAAATGTAAAAGCTGAATAGCATTTAAAAAGAGCTGAAGTGGGAGGGATAGGCCAAGGAGTATAGACAAAGCCAGGCAGAGACAGACAGACGGGAGAGGGGGGCTGCAAGACACTGGCAGACTGAAGGCCATTCACATTATCTCAGGCCCAGCACACATGTGCCTGGCCTCCAAAAAGCATCTTTCGGGATTTAAAAGGCACCCCGGCCAGACCATCGTGTCAGCCACTCGCTGGCCAATTTGGAGACGCCTATTGTGCATCCTCCTCTACATCCATCCATCCATACGAGAGTGTCACGGACAGATCATGACTCTAACAAAAATAAAAAATAAATAAAAAAATAAATAAAAATCCAAATTTCCTCCTGAATCGCAAACCAATCCAATCGCTTACTGTGGCCTGCTACGATATCTAAATGCAAATCGGCAACCGAATGTGGTCTTTAAAACAATTAACGACTTGCGGAGTCCTTCTCACAATATAGAGAAGGTAAATCCTTATCCTTATTATGCATCACTTCACAGCCTTATTCCCTCATATTCCTACTTGCATCCCCCTATTCATGCAACCCGCAGGCTGCTCTCAGCTACCTACCTACGGAGCTAAATTTATTCGTGCAATTATTAAAATATTACTTGCAATACCTACGGATGCAAGAGTAAAACCTGCATTACCAACCTTTTGGTGCCGAGTCGCATAGTCCTTGGGTGCGCATTAGAAATGTGTTGAAAAGCGGTGTGGTGCGCTAGCCTGTGCTCTGCCCGTGCTGCCGTCTTCACCAGCCTCGCATGCTGTGGGGCGGCAGGCAGCCTGGCGTTCACTCGGCCGGCTCACACCGTACCCTGGCATACATCAGCTCCGCCGAACATAGTGCGCCGCAGCCCGTTGTGCCGAAAATGCCCCCCTCCCCGGTCAACCGAATCTGTTGCCTGGGTCTGTCCCGTCGCCCCACTTCGGCCGATCACTCTTTGTCGCTCTCCCGTCTTTCAGTATACTCCCCGAAGCATGCTCGGCCAAGACGAGGTAGGTCGGCGGCGTCCAAAACCAACCAGATAGTCACGATCGGTTCCCCAAAAGAGCCACCTTTCGAGATCCGAGACGCCCGGAGCGCTAGCTAATTCGCCACCACGTTAGAGTTCCGCAGAGGCCGAGCGGGCATGCTTGCGGGCGTAAATGCACGGGAGTTTGTCAGAAGGTGCAGCTACTAACTAGTACGGCTAACTATTGTTTTCATTGTCACTCGGGTAAACATAAAACTAGTTTTGATCCGAGCGCTAACCGCGCGGCATCTAACAGCATCGAGCCAGTGGCGCTCCTGATTGCTGGCACGATGTCGAAATCACCATGTTTGCTCAGCTTCTCCTTTTTTTTCAATCCTGAATGAAAAATAAATAAGTTGACGGAATCCGAGAAAAGGCATCATGGCCGCCGCGCGGTTGCCCAGTTGCCTTCGCTTCTGGGGGGGGGCGGAACTCGAACCGACGGGAATTGTAGTCCACTCCCCGTCAAGAAAGGACTACAAATAATAAGAAACGGTAGAGTAACCTTGCGCCATAATTGACACCTCCCCGCCTTGCCCCACCCCTAACGTGCTGGGTGGAGGGTGCTGGCGGTGGTGCCGTTCTGTATGGTATAGATGCGCCGTATTAATGTATTAATGTCACTGTTTCTGTTCAGAAAACCAACTGTCATCCACAGATCTCTATAGCGTCCATGCAGTTGGGTACTTTGGTGGTGCAGATCATCTGAATGATCATACCGTCACTCTGCGTGTGGTGCGTGATCTGTATACGCAGCCATGGCTGTTTTTTCTAGATGTATTTATTCTGCGATCATTCAAAGGGCCGACCCGTTTTTACTGAGAATTTGTTTTCTGCGTATGTTAAGTTTTGAACTAGCATTTTATCTCCTTTCCAAACGGGAAGTAAATTATTAACACCCACAAAAAGTCTTTAACACAGTCCCATGCTTTTGTCATCTTGCTGACGGCGTAGCACACCCGATTCCAATAACGAGAATATTGCGGAAATCGCTTTAAAATAAAATACGCTTAGCGACTTGGAGTAGAGGAAAGGATTACAAATTTGTGTGGGATTTGAACCTATGTCCTTGCGTTGTTGAACTACTGGATCTAAACTGAATAAACTACGTTAAAATAGGCTACATGGCTTTGAGGTTTGCGTGATTATTTTTATTGATCACCTGTATAATCTGTTATTAATGGCATATACTGATTCCTATTAAAATAAAATTTTGCAGATATTACATTGTATACGACATATATTACAACATATATATTGTTATGTGGCAGTGGTGCCTTAATGGTTAGGGAAGCACACTCGTAATTGAAAGTTTGCAGGTTAGAATCCCCAACCAGCAAGTCACCACTGAGGCTCCATTAGCAAGGTACCACCCCGCAAGCACTGCTCCCCAGGCGCTGAATTAGCTGCCCCCTGCTATGTCACATTGTCACATATGGGTTAAATGCAAAGGACACATTTTGTTGTTGTTTGCTGTGGTGTGTCGACAATGATCACTAAATTCTATTTCATTCTAAATTAGTAATTTAGAATCAGGCTCCAAGTTTGTACAAGCACTATAAAATGGATGGATGAAATAAAAAATGGGTATATTGTAGATTATAATACCGAAACATTCACATGCTTCATATATTTAGAAATATATGCAAATATGCTTTCCTTGCAGTGTGATTGGAAACCAGTCAGAAATCCACACAAACACAGCAAGAGCATACAAACTCCACACACGTTGGAGAAAGGAACAAACAGCTGCAGTATAATGCTACAGTGCTATCTGCGTACCGGGGAACCACTACAAGCACTGTAGAATGATCAGAACCACAGAAAACACCCTACAACGTGTAAATATATCCATCCATTTTGGGGGTCCCAGAGCCTGGGAACAACCCAGGATAGGGCACCAACCCACTACAAGGCAAACGTACTATAGCGTGTTTCTGGACCACTGGGGAAAACATGCAGACTGCACACACAGAGACTCAAACCCTGGTCCCAGAGGTGTGAGGCAACAGTGCTAACCACCACACCACCCCCACATGTAAATATAGCACTGAGCATTTTTCACAGGCAAGATAGACACATAACAGTGGTGATGCAAAAACCATGCAAAATAAGGGAGATTGTGACCTTCAAATGGCAATTAAAGGAGAGGGGAAAAAAGAAAATTAAAACAAATAAAAGCAAGGGGAGTAAAAGAGTACTGTGCCTTTAAGACATTTGTGTTCATTTTATTTAAATATAGCGCAGTCCATTGTTGCTCTCTGTTTTTATGAGTTACATCTGGAGAGTGGTAATGTTTCCCCCATCTCCTTATATTGAAGTACTTTCTTGTTGCAACAGTGGTCTCTGGATTTTATTAATACTTCTAACCAGAAAAGTATTACACTATATGCAATCATCTTCAAATCTCAGAATGCTTGATCTCTCCCATTTGCTAAATCCACATAGTTGATCCAGATTATCCTAATCATGGAATAATTCCAGTTACAGGCAAGCTTCTTCTCCAGTTTTACTACATTATTTATCATTTAAGGTATATGAGGATGTGAGGTAAGCAGTTTGGTGATGTAAAGCAAAACTGCTGCACTTAGGAGGAGTTCATCATACTCTTTGTTGGAAACTGTCAATTTACTGTAAACTCTACCAAAAACAAAAGATGTCTCTTATGTGGCAAAAAGGCTCATAAATTATATCTGTTTTTAAATCAACTCTGTATTCTTAAGTTACCCATTACTTATCTATACGATCATGTGAATATAGTTTCTTCCTGCCTTAACACATTGTATGTATGAAGACATGGAACTGTTTATATTCTGAGACAAACTGCAGCAAAACCAGAACACAGTGTGAGGCTGGATCCTGCTTCCACCACGCCCCCCCCCCCCCTTGTCATATCTCTTACACAAGTCAGCTGTGTTTCACTGCTCTTTCTGGTTCCCCATGATTGACTAACCTACTTCACCAGTCCAACCGGATCCCTCAGTGTTGGGGAATTATTGTCTGAATTGTGAGAGGTATGCTGCCTTGCCTTCTCCCAACTGCTTGATTTCCCTCTTGCACGGTTTAGTGCAGATGTTGGCAGCCCAGATCCTGGAGTGCCGGTATCCAACAGGTTTTCCATCCTACCTGATGAGTTACCATCTGCCTGACATCAGGGGTGGTTCATCAGAGACCAGGTAGGATGGAAAACCTGCAGGATGCCAGCATATCCGGATCAGGGTTTCCTACCCCAATCTAAATGTTTTTCCTGGATTTTTTCTAAATTCCCTGGAATATTGTGTAAGTGGGAGGGTGTGCTACATTCTTGGATTAATGAGTTATCCAGATTTCTTGATTTTGTAATATCCCATATTTCTTGGTTCTTCAAAACTCTAGTTGGATTGGTTGTCACAGAAACCTATCCTTAAGCTCAAAACTATTCAGAGCAGGTTTGCGCAATGTAAAAGAGATTATATCGCAGATTTAAGCAGACGTGCCTGCTCAGGAAACCTGTCCGACCATGGAAACGCCTTTCATATTAGAGCAACCTATTGCAATTGATGTGTTCATATTAAGAGGAGTGCATTTTTTAAAAATACAACTTATTGCATAATATTACTGTATTAATACAAACAAATTTATACCAGGGGCACATTAACAAGAATAAATATGAAAATAATACACTATAAGTCAAGCAGTAAAGTTCATCAACAAAAGAACCATCCTTCGATGAAATAAAAGAGTTATACAAATGAATTGTTTCTAAATGAAATCCATCATGATGTAATCTTCTCAGTACCTACACGTCATCATACATTGTTAATTCCTATGTGTTTGACAGTTAGTAGTTAGGATGGTGTAGTGGTGCAGTGGTTAGCACTGCGGCCTCACAGCATGAAGGTCTTGGGTTCAGTCCCATGTCTTCTCTCTGTGTTTATATGCTCTCCCTGTGTTTGTGTGGGTTTTGCCCAGGGCTCCGGTTTCCTCCCACAGTCCAAAAGTGTGCAGGATAGGTTGATTGGTGAGTCAAAATTGGCCCTGTAGTTCTGAGTGTGTACATCCTGTGGTGTGTTGGTGACTGCCCAGGGTTGGTTCCTGCCTGCACCCGTTGTTCCCAGGATAGGCTCCAGCCCCCACCGCGACCCCAGTTGGGATTATGTGGTTTTGGAATATGGATGGATTAGTAGTAATATTGATTGTGGTCGCACCTCTTGCCTTTTCAAGTTCATTTCAAATAATACAGACATTTGTTGCACACCTGCACAATTTTTACTTTTGTCCTTGATATCAACTTTATATACTGGCTACAATTTTTAAAACAAAAATTGACTAATCTGATTCCCCAAAGACTTTGAAGAACCAAAATAGCAGGCTAACTATATGCAAAATTAGATAATCCCAGATAAATGCTTTGATCTTGGATGTTTTAAACAACATATGAAGAATACCCTCCACTGCTTCTCAAACCGTGGGGCACAAGATTTTGTGAATAAGACCTTCTCTGACCATTTCCTAATCACGTTTGTGATTCACCCTCCCTCCTTGAATATGGCAGAGAAAATT
>JAODJX010000043.1:16097415-16114228 GCA_026776945.1 Isichthys henryi
CTTTTCCCTCCCTTGCTCTCTATTTCCCTTCTTCTCCGTTTTTATCCTTCTGTTCCCCTTTCTCTCCCTCTCCCTCTAAAAAAAATAAAAAAAAAATTAAAAAAAAAAACAATAAAAAAAAAAAAAGGATAATTAAAAAACTGAAGCAAGTTGAATAAAGTTCTACAATCTCTAAAAATTGGAAGTGTTTCCACAATTTTGGCCACCAGTGTACACTTGCTACGTGTGTATGGGATGTTTCAGGACTCCTTTGAAGAGGATTGTGCATTGTGAGAGTGCACCAGACCCCAAACCATGGACACCAGACCCTGCACCCCAGACACCGGACTATGGACACTGGATTCTGGATACTGAACCCCAGGCACTGGACAGCAGACGGCTCCCCTCCTCACTCTTCCTGCATGAGAATGACTGACTGAGCACTGTCAAGATCATGCTTTCAGAGACAGGCTGAAGTTCAGTGCTTTTTATACTATTCTGTACATTTAAAGAAAACTCATACATCCATCCATACCTGTTTGCTCTATGATGGGTCATGGGGGTCCAGAGCCTATTCTGGAGGCTACAGGCGCATGGCAAAGAACAACCCAGGATGGGGCACCAACCCATTGCGGCAAAGAAAAACGGATTCCTATATTGAAATATCCGTCATTTGGTAAATATCTGGTATCTGGGAATGTTCTGAAGAATGCTTAAGTCTAAAAATGTTAATTATGCAAAATCATTATTATATGCATAAAAGTGATGTCTTTTGTGAGGATTTACGACTGTGAACTAAAGAGAAGTTTCCTGCATGTGAAACCAAATGTACTTAACATTTTGAATTTTTTTACTATAATCTCTAACAGACTGGACTTTTTTTCTCTGTTCTTTATCATTAAACATGGACCAGGTAGCTGACCGAAAGGTTTTGATGTAGTAAAATTGACCGTAACGTTGCTGGCTTAGTGAAAATGTGGCTAAAATGTGTGAAATGTGTGCCTCAAGAGGCTATGCCTTTGTGCCTGTGATCAGAAGGTCACTGGCCCAAGTCCCAGCCTTGGCAGAATAGCCACATGTCCATAAGCCCTTGAGCAAGGTCCTTAACCTCCAGCTCCTAAGGTGCTGCAAAGTATATGGGGCAAAGATAACTTCCCCATGGGAATAAATAAAGTATTACTATCCTCATCTCAGCATTAAATATAAGAAGAACTTGTTTCACATATGCCATATATATTTACAGATGTGGAATAGGGGTCCCCATCTATTTTACCCAGAGGGCCAAATTCTATCAGCTACACAAAGGTAAGGTCCACAGCTTCCAAAAAGAAAACAAAAAGGCAATGAGGGAGTTAATCATACGTTATGGATTGAGTTGTATTTTGGTCCAGATGCAGACCAGATTCTGCCAGTTGGTGACCAGTGGTCTGTCAGTGTTTATGCTTATATGTATTTAAAAATTATTTAGCTATATGAATATAAAGACATATTGTTCTACAAATACCACTCATGCTTTACCAGTCAAACGTCACTCAAAGCAGAGAAATTAATTACTAGGATAAGGGCTATTATTTCATTTTTACAATACTTAAAAAATAATTAAAAATGACTGGTCTAAAGGAAAATGTATGATAATTGTCTTGCAAAGTTTTCTGAAATAGGAGGCTGCAGTATGATACCAGAGAATTTCCAAACCGACCACTTGAATGAGGCCTCCAGCCCAGATCATTCCTCATGCGAAACCAGGCTGAAAAGTCGGAAGGATTGTTATGGTTTGTGATGTGAAAATGGTGATAGGAAGAAAAGAAAATAATAAAAAATACCCTCTACATAGATTGTCTTTATTTCAAGAAAGACTTGCAGTGATGTTGTTAAGCACCATGTATTCGATAATTCATGTTTCGATGACCAGGATGAAATCTAAACCTACTGTATTATTGATTCATTGGCAGTCCTTAGCTCTTTCCTTCTGTAATTACGGATCCAGTGAATTACATCTTAATACAGTACAAAAATTTCTGCTTACATTGACACCTAATTAGGGTATATTTAGTAGCTTTTTAAATTCAGAATGATTGATCTGTTGCTACCAAAAAATGGCTTGCAGTTGCAGGGGATTAAATAAAATCACTGAAATAAATACACGCATTTTTACTAACAAACCTCACACTAAAACTGGGAAATAATGACATACAATTGAAATTTCAGAGACAGTGGTTTTTTCTCTGCTAATGACATGGCTATATATAAATTTTGTTAATCTATAAATGGGGCAATAGTTAATGGAAGCTTTATTTTAATTCTGATGCATTGACCTGATGCATTATAATGCACATAACCACAGTAATATTCTGATTTCAATTAATTAGCTGAACAACTGCAGAATTAATTTAATTGGGAAGGCTATTAAAATGTTCATCCATGACAGAGCAGCTTTTGGATTAAACAAGAATTAAATAAGAAACAACATGCAGCTCAGACTGCATTGGCAAACTCAAAAAAATAATCAAAATAAATATCTGTGGTTTTACCTGATTTTCAAGCTTCTGTTGACGGATGTCTGGCTCATCCATGCCTAAGGTTTAGTGAATAATTCTGTGGATTGCAAGCACATTGCATAATTAAAAATAAAAAAAATGGTTAACTTGTACGTGCATACTCACAGACAGAAATACACAGACATATGGATAAAATCACAGTCATACTTACTGTTTGACTTGTACACCCTGAAGAATACAAGATATTTCTTTGTTTCCTTCTGCTGCCTTTTCTCTCCCTTGGATAGTGATTGGACATAAGGTAAAAGGGATTAGAAAGGCTAATGCTATTAAGCTCACTGACACAGTGCTGACACAACGTGCAGTACCAACGCCAGCTGAAAGCAAAATAAAACTTAACAGATGCTATTCTTCATTAATGTCAGCCAACTAGCCTGCCAAGAAGCAAGTAAAATTTGATCTAGCATGGATACAGGTGAAAACAATAAATTGCATGTGCGAAAATGCATGTTTTTGAGTCCACAAGAAGAAGTAGGAATCTTTTAATGAGACAGGGGCCTGGTGAGACAGACATCTTTCTGAGTGCAGCCATTCTCATTGCACCTTTCACAATAGTGGCTGCAGCACTAGTTGCATTTCCCCCTTTCTGACACCAAAGAACTGTTGAACTCCAACTATTCAGTATACAACAGGCTCTGGTTTGAAGGCTGAGGTGAATGTAGCTGTCATCAGATTGCTTACCATACTGAGAGCTATCAACTACCATGTAATCTCAGTTATCTTAGCATGTAGAGTCCTCCTGTAGGATATTCCCCCATTTCTCATGGCTTCTTCTTGCAGTTCACATAAACACTTTCAGCTGACCACCTGCTCAGCAGAGGGGCACATGGCTGGGATGCGTGCATACATCATCATACACTATGGGCAATTTAGAGATGCCAGTTAGGCTGAGGTGGAGGTGTGACTGAATTGACATAAACTCAAGGGTGCAATTTTGGGTGGGGTTGAGGTCTCCATAAATTTTGTGGTGATTTGGAAGGGGGGCTATTGGCTGGTTTTGATTATCAGGGGGTTACAACCGCCCCACCCCCCACAATTTATGGCCAAGTGTAAACCATTTCCATAAAATGAGGCTGCCACTACTCAGTTGTGTAGAGAAATTATGGTAATAGAATTAACAAGTATAATAAACAGCACTTGAACAACTGACCTAGTTGATATTTGGAGTCTGTATTATTGTACTATGTTGTGTTTAACATGAACATATGGTTGTATAAATAATTTCTGATTATTCACAGATCTTATACTATTTAATGGATAATACAATGTTGCTGTCTCTACAAAATGAGAGATGTGTAGTACTTTAGCTGCAGAAAAATAATTTAGGGAAAATACCAAGAGGATAACCATGCATAAAAATGACAGTCTAAAAACAAGTTACTCAAGGCTGCAAGCCTTCCCCTGCTGTGATGTTTGAATAAAGGCATTCTGCTATGTTACAAAATTAATATCCATCCATCTTCCAAACCACAAATTCACTGCAGGGTCAATGAGGCTGGAGCCTGGATGGAATGCCCAGCAGGGCATTACATTACAGCGAATACACACACAATCATACAGAGAATTCAGAGACACCAATTGCTCTTCGATCGTATGAGAAAATGTGAATCCCCATAGGAAACCAATGCAAACTCCACAGAAGCCGATCCACAAGCATGGAGGTGTGTGGTCACAGTGCCACCTACTGAGCTACCATACGTAGTATGAATAGAATTAATTCTATATCTGACAAATGCCATGATGCTGGACTGTGCTACACCTTCTAAAATGAACATATGAAAATTTGTATAATTTCTGCAAAAATGATATTGTGAGCAGTTTAATGAGCAAACACTGTGATTGCAGTCTATCACAGACCACTCACCAGAGATGGTAATTTGCACGAGCTACACCTTGTGGAAAAAAGACCCACAGAAACACAGGCAGAAAGCGCAAAGGCTGGAAACGTTATACTTATAATTCCAAAACAGTGTCAACTGTCATTTTTTATATTTCAAATGTTATACCATGTCTAAGATTTACTGAGGGGTGCAGGTTTAATCCACATAACACAGTGCCCTGGAATTTGTACTATATAATGTTGTTCATAAGCAGGAAGATCACCATTTTCAATTGTATTACAAGCTTTATTGGTTTACAAATTCTTTCTGAAAGGACAAAGACTTCTGCAGTGCTTATTTAGACACAAGTGTCAGGGTGATATCAATCCTGTTATCACAAGCTTTACGGAGCAGCAAGAACAAAATATCTGGAGATTCACCGATTCTGATCACGTTGGTCTTCGGAGTGTGTGTTTACAGACCATTGTTAACCAATATAGTCCTCTTTGCCGATTAACTACTTTGGGGGATCAGTGGACAGCACATGAATACCTAAATGGATTTCTCCTTGTTCACCCAGGAATACAGATGGAAATAATTACAAATGAAACATGTACAGAATGGGATTTTTTTTTTGCTGTTGAGTTTAACATGCATTCCATGGGATCAAGGATATACCTGTAATGATCTTAAGTAATTATTCACTAGTTCATAAACATAATTTAATTTTCCAACTTTTAATGTTTGCATCAGTCACCAAAATCATGCCATATCAATTGTCATTAATATGTCCATAAATAAATTATAATAAATGTAAAGCATTTATCACTAGACAGAGGAAACAAAATAAAAAAAGGAAATATGTGTTAAGCGTAGGGTTGGGGAGCAAGAAGATATAAAAAGTAACAAGAGGGACCAATGATCCTGATCCATAATTCAGCATGGAGGTGTAACAGGACATCTCTAAGGCATGCCAAGTGTACCAAATTATGTTCAAATATTTTTTAAAACAAAATCAGCATTCATGTCATTTATTAAAGTATTTTAAATGTAGATGCTTGTATGAAGTTTAATTCATTTTGGGTTTCCATTTTGAACACGTCATTTGCCATTTACCTATCTAAAATGGACATTCTGCACCCATTTTGAAGGATGGTGACAAACTCACTGACCAGTCATAAGCCATCAAACAACCTGCAGTCATCGGAGAGTCAGTGGTAAACTAATACAACCGCAGGCTGGGGAATTCGGCGGCGAATGAAACTCAAGCATCCGACTCATTTTATTACTGCATGGTTTCAGCAGCTGCCTGCATGATATTTACAAAATGCAGCTCATTAACTTAAAATATCAAGGAGAACTAGAGAGAATTAAGATTAATTAGCATTTGCAGATGACTTTATACATTTTTGCCTATGGACTACCCCGAAGAAGATATCTGTGGCAGGACATAACAGTAAATGCAGAACAGGAGGCGTGAAGAAGCCGCAGGGGTACCAGCTTGCAGTCAAAAACCTCAAGAATGCAAGAGAAGGTTCCCAATGAACAGGTACAACCAGGAGCCCCCCCCCCAAAAAAAACATTTACACTTGGTCACCATCTCCATCAGGCAAAATCATTGATTTATATTGCTCTTTTAAACATTTATCCACAGCCTTAATGGCATGATAAAATCCATTTGCCAATGCTTTTATTTGATGAAATCAAAAATGTATCTGAAGAGTGTCATGATGGGTTACAGGGCATGAAGTGTTAAAGTTTGTGAAGATCACAGGCTGTACAAAACGTATGATGAGACACAGGTCCCCAGCCATTTTCTTGTCATTATGCAGGCACTTAAACAATTAAAGAGCAAAAACTGGTAGTTATTTATCTACATTATAAACTGACAAGAAATAAGATAAATACTTAATTCACTGACACTGACTGACGTTTCTTAAAAAAAAAATACTTTATTTGTATTTGTCCATCCTCAAATATAAGTTGTTGGTTTGCATTAATTTTACTATAATAATTAATGTTTATAATATTCAATGTAATTATATCGCAGTCATCAGCTGTGAACAGCTAGGATTTTAATATACACCATAGCACTAACATTTTTAAGCCCCCATCAAAACAAGTAACCCCTCCCAAAAAAATCCTACTACACATGAAGATTTCACCCCCTTCCCGATAACATAGCCCTATTTGCACAACTATGTGATTCCTCAGTCAGCTTGTGTATGAATGGTTCTCTTTTTGTACGTGCATCTTGCCTTGTGTGCCTGTCCAGTGTGAATATCAGTGTTCCATTGAGCCTGTACAGTGTTCTGAGTCTACGTTCTTTCACCTGTGTCTGTAAATGCGTGTTTGCATGGGAAATGTACATCAGTCCGTATCTGGAGAGTGAATCAGGCTGACCTCAGCGAGCCATGGATTTCAGTGTGGTGACGTTTGCCATTTTAAATTTCCAAAAGAAGCATTTGACTGTCTGCATGTCCTTCCCTCGCCCACACAGTGATTCGTCTGCTCCGTCAGTAAGTCTGGGTAAATTGGCCATTTATATATATATATTTATATATTAGGAGAACCTGAGGATTATTTAAGACATCGTTCAAAGTAAGTCGCCCCAACATATCCACCCCTCAGTGATCTCTGTACATTCTGCTCAAACAGCCTCCTGTTTGTCTGAAGGACCTCTGCTGCGTCTTTATTCAGGGGATCTTCTGGGTTGGGTTCCTGGAGAAGACCAGAGAGCAAAGGTTAAACACACAGAGATTGATCATCACTACACAGTCTGCCAATAAAACGGGTCAACAGATGCAATTACATTAAAAAGGCAGTAGAGAGAACATATAGTGGATATAAAAACTCTACACACCCCCACTAAAATAGGTTATTGTGTGATAAAAAAAAAATTAAACCAAGATAAATCATGTCAGACCTCACACCACCTTTATTTGAAAATTGCAGTCTTTACAAAGAACATGAAAACAAACCATACAAAAACCTGGCTACATAATTGTGCACACCCTTTAATAATCAAGGATGTGGCTGTGTTCAGAATCAGCCAATCACACTGTCTCATCCTGAACAGTAGTTAATATACATCTGACATCAATTAAGGTGACTGTGATTGACCTTGCTTAAAGATTGCCGGTTCCTGTAGTAGTCATGCTCCAAAAGCCATGGAGCGCAAAGAGCTTTCAAAACATGAATGGGATCTTATCATTGAAAGATATGTCAGGAGAGTGGTACAAAAAAGTGTTAAATCTAAAGCATTTAACATGCCAGGGAGCCCAATGAAGACAGTCATCAACAAGTGGAGAAAACAATGACCATACCAAGACCAGGATGTCCCTCAAAACTGATGAGAAGACAAGGAGAATACTGGTCAGGGAGGCCACTAAGAGGTCTACAGCAACAGTAAAGGAGTTGCAGGATTTCCTGGCAAGTACTGGTTGTTCCCTACATGTGCCAACTCTTTCATGTTCTTCATATGCCTGGGTTGTGAAGTAGGGTAGCAAGATGAAAGCCTTTACTCACAAAAAAGAACATCCCAGTCAGGTCAAACTTGGCAAAAAGGTATATCCAGTTTCCCACAACAATGTGGAAAATGCATTATGGTCTAATGAGACCAAGGTTGAACTTTTTAGCCAAAAATCCATAAGGTATGCTTGGTGCAAAACTGCACATCATCAAAAGAACACTACATCCACAGTGAAACATGGTAGAGGCAGAATCATGATTTGGGGCTACAGCTGGAACTCGGACTTTAGTCACATCTAAATTGACAACTGCTATAATAAAACTTAAAAGGTGTTTCAATTTAGGGGTGTGCACACTAATGCAAGCAGGTTTTTGCATGATTCCCCCCTTCACTAAACAGTTTTTAATTTGCTTTCATCTTCAATGTATAGGCTGCAATTTTGCAATAAAGGTGAAATGAGTTCTGACATGATTTGTCTTGGTTTCATTTTTTATCACACAAATGCGTGTAGATGTTTTATATCCACTGTACAGACAGGAAAAAGTATAGCATGCAAGACAGTAACATATGTTGGTAAATATATTCACCAAAAACAGATACTGTAATCCATAGATGATGGAGTTAATTGTCAACACAGGTTTCCAGTCCTCTCTGCCAAGAAAATGAGGGAAAAAAGTTAGATCAACCATATGCAGAAATGACACTCATACAATATTAAAATTACCAGTATTCACTGACCATGAACACTAAGAGGCTTTTTTTGTACTGCCATGTGTATACATAATGTATTTTGTGAGCCCACTGCAAAAGCTACTGCATAAAATATCCTGCTTTTCTTGTCGCGATTTTGCTTATGTTGCAAGCACATCATATCTCATCCAGATAACAGAATGTTGTTCTCTCAAAGCTGAATTTCAATTTAATGTTTACAAACAGAAGATTATAAATATTGTCTTGACTAGACCACATAATATGCAGTGACTTATACACATACTTAATGACCATTAAAAATTTTACCAAGCTATGTTATTCAATCCAACAAAAAGTCAAGAGAACAATTTGCAGCATGATACTTACAAAATTTTACAAAAAATGTCACTCCATCATTGCAATGTAGAAAAACAATCAATGAAGGTTCTGGATCTTAATGTTTTTCATTACTGTGGCAAATAAAACGAAGGATTCAGTACTATGCACAAGCTATAACCATTCCTGATCAGATGCCTACAAGTAGCCACCGACAAGTCATTCCATAAAGCAGTGGTCTCCAACCTTTGTTGCAGTGAGAACTGCATTTACAAATAAAATAATCTTGGCTGAGCTGAGTCACTTCACTATATTTTGCCCCCTTGATAAACTTCACCACAAGGTGGTCCTTCAAATGCAGCAGGGGGGATGGATGTCAGTCATTCCAAACTGATATGATATGAAACTCAACCATAGCATATTCTAAATGAGATCTCCAACCTCACCTTGAGGACTACATTACACTGCACTTGAGTGCCAACAACTACACTGTCCACCTTCCTACAGGCATTACCTTGCCAGCTGATCTGACAATCTGGATAAGAGAGAAAGTTTCCATAAAAGAAATCTCAGCTCGATCCTCTTTGATTCAGATGAGCTTTCAATGCATTTTCAATTGTTGCCAACAGAAGCTTCACTTACAAGGCTATCAGCTGCCTGTAACGGTCTACTAGCAAAGGTAATGAACAGCTCAATATTCTCAGTATTTAAGTTTTATCTTTGCATTTTTATTTACATCATTTAAGTAGAATCAGGACTATGGTTCTAAATTACTATCTAGCTGTTCAACCTATTTGCAGTTGGACAAATGGCCTGACATTCTCCAGTGGAGTCAGGGGCAGAATTCACAGTTCATTTAATGTCAATTTGGTCAAGGCCTTATAGAAACTATTATTTGGTTTTGCAGGTGTAATGGTGCAAGAGTTAAACTTTTGAGTCATCTGCCCATAGTAAACTGTTCCAGAACTCCTTGGGATCTTCAATGCAGATTTTGGGAAAACTGTGTTGTTTCATACCCAGTGATAAGGCTGAACAATTAATAACATTTGCATTGTTATTACGATAGGTCATTTATGCAATAAACATATTGTGAGGGCTACAATAAAACCAATTAAACTAAGCAAACTACTGAACTAAAAGAGTGAAAGTCTTTGAGAGGTGTCAATCTCTGCAGACGCTCCTTGCGGACAGATTAAGTCATGTGCGGAACAGGAGAAATAGCAGCAGTGTCAATATGCAGAAGCAGCCACATCATGAACACACCCGAGTCTGAAAATGCTGGCAGAAATCAGAGGATTTGGTCCCAAAACAAACCAGGATATCTATTGTGTGGCAGCACTTTGGTGTTAAATGAAAAGACTATTTACAAGCATGAGTATTTTGCAAATTATGTGAAGCAGAGGTGGCTACCTGAGGAGAAAACAAAACAAACCTGTTCCACCATTTTAAAGAAGTGTAAGGAGCAGCATAGAGAGTGATGTTCACAAAAATGTACAAGCAGCACAATCAGACAGAAGGTACAATTTGAGCCATAACAGCCATTGAGTTGAGTGCATGTCACCATATGAGTCAGGATCCTGAGTCAAAACATATAATGCAGGGCATCATAACACACTACCTGGCTAAAGACACGGTGCCATTAAATACCATCCAGAAAAGGTTCTGTGCACCTTATCAACAGTCATGTTAAACAGAACCAGATTCCATCCCAGACGCAGTTCTCCAAAGTCCCCATCCCGGAGACGTTTGAGTAGTATCGTAAATGGGTGCTGGAAAATTGAATGAAGTGGCATTTTTCGTATGTACAACCAATCCTTGGTCTAGCAGGACATCGGAGCCCTATATAAGCCTGACAATTCACTTTAAATCGACTGTGACTTTGAATTTAAGGCTCAGTGTTTATAGACATCCTAATTCCCCAAAGAACACAGTGGGGAAAATATAGCTCTGGGACTGTGGGAGGCTTTGGCTTCCTGGAGTTTATGCGAGGATGAGCTAGTGTGTTTCACCACTAACAACACCACAAATATGATCAAAGCCACTGATATAAATAATTCAGTTTTTTGGACACAGACTGCGCCTTATCCACTGTAAGTTTTATTTCAGTGATTTAACTAGCAAGTAACAACGTAACCTGTACACGACTTATATTTACAGCATTTAGCAGATACTTTTAAGGCAACTTAGGTAAGTGTTATGAAGTCACCTGAGTGAATGTTTCAGGTTTACTAGCAAGCATAGACCAGAGTTGCTAACAAACTAGATTCCGGAACTAAGGTAGAACAAAAGCAATAGTCAGACAAGTTTAATTTTCCCTCTAAGTGCGATGCTGTGGGCAATGGCACCCCTATATTAAGATTTGCTGGTATCTGATTTAATAATTTTACTAATTTCTAATGTATGGTAGGGCACATGCACATCAACATCTCCCCTGTATAAACTAGACAACCCAGCACCCAACAGACGTCCCACATAACTCATTGACAATGCTTACAAATGTTTTGGTTTGTGTAAATTAGGGTTGCAGCGGTATATCACAGTGTGAAAACTGATCATGTACATTTGCTTATTATCACAGAATCTTTTGGATACAGCTACTTTCTATGATCCATGATTCAAGGCAACCTATATGTGTCCTGAAAATCTTAGACATCAAGACACAGTTATTGTCTGATGCTGATGACACGAAGGGCAAGTTATTACTACAAATAATTGATGGATGAAGAGCTTCAAATATAACTCATGTTATTAAAAAATATACCTACACGCTCAATTCATCTCTCTAACAAGAGCACCAGCCTGCTGTTGTCAACACCAGAAGTTTAGCGGGTTTAGGATCTGGGCCTCAGCAGAGTTATTCAGTCACAGCCCAATATAGCAAGAGGAGGCTGAAGACGACTCTATGAAGTCCACTGGAGTTGAACTTAACTTAACTTCTGACTCTCACAATTAGCAGTGAAATGGATCATTTGGCTTGGTGGAAAATGCACCAGGTTAACGTTCCTGAATTAAGCAAGCTAACCTAGGAAGTATGTGTGTGCCTGCCACAAGTGCCCCTTCTGAAAGATTTGATTGTGACATTCCATGATGCACTGTTCAACTTTAAAGCCAAGCAAAGTGAATGTTCTACTGTTCTTACCTAAAAAATTTTTAAGATGGAAAGTTGAGTTACAAAGCTCAATTCTGTTTCTGATAAAATGATTACTTTTATTTATGACGGTTTTCAGATTCTTGAGAATTTGCAGGTCTTATATAGGCTGTAACACTGACATTTTTCTTTTCCACTACTGCTAGAAACAACTTTAGAGAATTATCTGCAATATTTTGCATTGTTGCTTTTTTGCACAAAACATTGTTTTGCAAAATTATTGAAAGCAATTTGTTTTAATAAACATATACAGTGAACAATCTATATCCTCAATATTAGCAACATGTACTGCACAACCTTAGTCTCTGATTTACTGCATCATTTATCGTTATCGCATTATCACCAGATTTATTATCTTCCATATTGTGCAGCCCTACATGATGGTTTATAGCAAAGGATTCAAACTGCTGTCCATCACCATTCCTTAATTACGAAATAATTTACATACATACATACGAAACAAAACATATGAGTAGAGCTCTTCTTTTCAGATGCCCTCTGTGTATCAGTACAATCCAGAGTGTTCTGGCCAAGCTCAGAAGAAGAAAAGCAATGAAGTGGGACGAACACCAGACAATGGGAAAATGATTATCATGGCACTGCATATTAAAAAGAACCCAGATCGCTACCAATGACCTTTCTAAACTCTGCACAGCTCCAGCATAGACATTCACCTTGGGGGTGGGGGGGGAGATGTTGTTTCTTTGTACCAGCCCATATCAAAGAGAGTGCAATGCAGTATACAGTGCCTTGAAAAATATCCATACCCCTTGAACTTTTTGTCACCTTACAACCAGACTTAAATGTTTTTTATTGAGATTTTATGTGATAAATTAACACAAAGAAGCACATAATTGTGAAGTGGAACGAAAAAGATACATGGTTTTCAAAAATGTAAGCAAAGAAAAATCTGAAAAGTGTGTCGTGCGTTTGTATTCAGCCCCCTGTATTCTGATACCCTAAAAAAAATTCAATGCAATCACTTGCCTTCAGAAGTCACCTAATTAGATAATAGAGACCACCTGGGTGTAATTTAGTCTCATTTTAAATACATCTGTTCTGTGAAGGCCTCAGTGGTTTGTTAGAGAACAGTAGTGAACCAACAATATCATGAAGCCCAATGAACTCACCAGACAGGTCAGAGATAAAGTTGTGGTGAAGTTTAAAGCAGAGTTAGGTTATAAAAAAAATACCCCAAGCTTTGAACGTCTCAAGGAGCACTGTTCAATCCATCATCCAAAAATGGAAAAAGTATGCTACAACTGCAAACCTACCAAAACATGGCCGTCCACCTAAACTGAAAGACCGAGCAAGGAGAGCACTGGTCAGAGAAGCTGCCAAGAGGCCCATGGTCACTCTAGTGGAGCTGGAGAAATCCACAGCTCAGACGGGAGAAATTGTCCACAGGACAGCAATAAGTCCTGTACTCCACAAATCTGGCCTATATGGAAGAGCAACAAGAAGAAAGCCATTGTTGAAGGAAAGACATAAGAAGTCCCGTTTGCAGTTTGCCACAAGCCATGTAGGGGACACACGTGGAAGAAGGCGCTCTGGTCAGATGAGACCAAAGTTGAACTGTTTGGCTTAAATGCAAAGCGACATGTGTGGCGGGAAAGTAACACTGTACATCACCATGAACACACCATCCCCACTGTGAAAGATGGCGGTGACAGCATCATGCTGTGGGGATGGTTTTCTACAGCAGGGACAGGGAAGCTGGTTAGAGTTGATGGGAAGATGGATGCAGCTAAACACAGGGCAATCCTGGACGAAAAGCTGTTGGAGGCTGCAGAAGACTTGAGATTGGGAAGGAGATTCACCTTCCAACAAGACAATGACCCTAAACATACAGCAAAAGCCACAATGGAATGGTTTACATCAAAGAATATTCATGTATTAGAATGGCCCAGTCAAAGTCCAAACTTAAATCCCATTGAGCATCTGTGCCAAGACTTGAAAATTGCTGCTCACAGACACTCTCCATCCAGTCTGGTTGAGCTTGAGCTATTTTGCAATGAATTAAATTTTTGCCCAGTCTCGAGATGTGCAAAGCTGGTAGAGACGTACCCCAAAAGACTTGCAGCTGTAATTGCAGCGAAAGGTTGCTCTACAAAGTAGGGGGGGGGGGGGGGCTGAATACAAATGCACAGCACACATCAGATTTTTCTTTGCTTACATTTTTGAAAACCATGTATCTTTTTCATTCCACTTCACAATTATATGCTTCTTTGTGTTGATCTAGCACATAAATTCTCAATAAAAAAAAAAACATTTAAGTTTGTGATTGTAAGGCGACAAAATGTGAAAAAGTTCAAGAGGTATGAATACTTTTTCAAGGCACTGTATAATATCTTATATGGATCCAAGTGTTAAAACATTTTTTTAATCACAAATAGCAACCACACATGACATTTGATGAACCGTATATATCCAGATATACTGTGCAGTACAAGAAAACTAAACTCACAAGGACTAAACTAAAAAAAAAAAAAAAAAAAAAAAAAAACAGCCACCTGTCACGTAACCACTTATCCTGGTCATGGAGGCCTATTCCAGGCAACACATGCATTCACAAATACACTTTAACTGATCAGTACCATTTTAGGCATACCAAGGCTTTAATGACATGCTACTGAAAGCCTGGAAGACACTGGCACTGCCCACGTTTTACATTCTTAGAACCTTTACCAGTACAGTCAGTCCCTGGGTTAAGGATGTCCGTAAGGCAGACAATTGGTACTTATGGATGGACTGTCATAAAGCCAATTATATTAAAGATATGAGTTAAATACAATGGTTTGTGAAAAATGCACGTACTAATTAGTGACGCTCATGAAAACATTGTGTGGCATCAGCAGTTTGTACATTTCCGTCAGTAGTTTTATTATTAGTGCATAATTATTATGTCAGTGTTGTCACAATACCAAAATATATTTTAGGTATTGATTCAAATTAAAGAATTTTGATTATTTTCAATATTTTCCAAAAAAAAGGAAACATTCAAATGCCATTTTTGTCCTTTATTTCAAACAAAAACATAATAAGAATACATAACATGAAAAATTTACATATGAGAGGAGGCCATTCAGCCCATCAAGTTGGTTTGGGGAGAACTTAAATAGCTCAGAGTTGTTAAAATCTTACCTAGCTCCGATTTAAAGGAACCCAGGGCTTTAGCTTGCACTACACTAACAGAAAGACTATTCCATACTCTAACTACACGCTGTGTAAAGAAGTACTTTCTCAAATTCATTTAAAAATGTTCTCCCGCTAATTTCCACTTATGGCCATGAATTCTAGTATTTAAACTAATACTGCAGTAGCCATTTGACTGAACAGCATCCAGACCTGTTAGAATCTTATATACCTGGATCATGTCTCCCCTTAGTCTCCTTTGCTCGAGGCTAAACAGACTGAGCTCAGCTAACTTCACCTCTAAGACCAGGAATCATTCTTGTAGCCCTATGTTGCACCCTTTCCAACGCAGAATTTTTTAAGGTACAGTGACCAAACCTGTACACAATATTCTAGGTGGGGTCTTACCAAGGAATTATATAATCGTAGCATCACCTCCCTTGACTTGAACACCACACACCTAGAGATGTAACCCAACATCCTACTGGACTTTTTTTATTGCTTCCCCACACTGGCGAGAGTGGGACATGGAAGCATCAACATACACACCGACGTCCTTATCATCAACTACCTTTTATTTCAGTGGAAACCATAAAATATCAGTACTTTATATTTCTGCTCCCTGCATGGAATACCTTACATTTATGAATACATGATATTTGGGTTATTTGTGAGTGAGTCAGTTAAAATAAAATGCAAGCATATTAGTCAGAAAAGCAGGTGGATCATCATTTTGTCATTGTTAATATTAGCAGCTTAAGTCACTGCCGGGTGAGTTCAGGTCGCTCATGAAATGGACTCGTGCATCACTGTAGATTATGTATGAATATGGATATTACTGTTGCACCTAAACTGTGGTTTTTCCATCACTGATTTCTTTTAAGCTCATAACTGGGGAGTGAACTAGTCAACAATCACGTCAGTCTTTGAATTCCTTGAAAAGGTTGGGATGTTTGTCTGACAGACGTCTGGCCAGGTTTGACACGTTGCCTCCCTTTGCGAAACACACTTTAAAACAGCGTTTGCACAGCACTGCTGCAGTGTTTGTCTATATCATTCCCTTTATAGCGGAAATACCTCCATGTCATATTGGGCCCCCTCTTTGTCAGTGAGCTCAGGTTTTGCCCCAGCCCTCTCGGTCCACCTTGTGTCACCTTCATTTTATAGGTTTGCATGGTATGCAAGGTTAGTATCGATATGGCATTTCATGTGCAAGCAACTGTCACTATGCAAGGACCAAGATTATCTGCTGGGTCCAAACCAACAATAAGTTGCGCTAAAATATTTTTACACAAAGGAAACAATGTTTCCTATTCAACATAGTCTAGGCCTGTTTTTAAAAAATCAGTCTAAAGTTTACCGCTCCTACTTTTCCATAAGCTCTGCGTGCGCTCTCCGAGACAATCATAACCATTCTCTTCCTCGCTACTGAACTCTGTCATAGATCTTGTGCCGTGTTTGTGAGAAATTAAACAAAACTCTATAGAAATATTTTATATTCCATACAAACGACATTAAGCAGAAGCAAGTTATATCAGCACTGCTTTGGGTCGGGTGGCACAACTCACAGCATCACCAGCTTATTTAACAGGCTTTGTTGGTACAGTGGAACCTCGTTACTACGTACAAGACGGGATACCAAAAACATGTACGTTATAAGCATAGAACGTTGTAA
>JAODJX010000043.1:16120425-16138765 GCA_026776945.1 Isichthys henryi
TTATTATTATAATAATAATAATAATAATAATAATAATAATAATAATAATAATAATAATAATAATAATAATAATAATAGCACCTTTCACAAACCCAAGGTCACTTTACAGGAAGAAGAGAGAGATATATTACACAAACATCTAAGCAGTTCAGGAAGAATAATGCTCATTAAACAGGAAGGTCTTTAAATCAGATTTAAAAGTGGAGAATGAAGAACAGTCACACAGAGATTGAGGAATATAATCCCAGAATTTGGGGGTAATGGCATCGAATAACCTGTCAACCATAGTGAGAATACTGGTGCGAGAGACAAAGAGTAGATTACACATGAACGACCAGAGAGAGTGAGAGAGGGAGTAAGACGGCAGCAGCTGGTTGAAGTAAGCGGGTGGTAAGAGGCCATGTAACTGCAGTTGTTTTGAGGGCAGTAGAGATGAAGCCAGAGGCGAGGCATGTCTGCTCTTTATGTGCCTCCATAATGAAACAACCTTATATTATACAAGCTATGAATCTTTTTTAAAGCCTTTAAATCTCATCTTTTCAAGCAGAATTATTTATTACAAGGATATTTAACATTTTGCTTTGGTTGTAAAGCACTTCAAAAATTTGGTTAATGAAAATATAATTGCCATCATAAATATAGAACAACAACAATGATAATGGGTAGCACAGTGATGCACTGGTTAGCACTGTTGCCTCACATCTCTGAGACAAGTGGTCAAGTTTCCCCCATTGCTCCATGTGTGTGGAGTTGGCATGTTCTCCCTGTGTCATTGTGAGGTTTTCCACCACAGTCCCAAAGTATGTTAAGGTGAATCAGGGTTACTAAATTACATGTAAGTGTGAATGGTGTGTGAGCCCTGCAAAGGGTTGGCGACCCATCCTGAGTTGTTCCCCACCTTGTTCCCATAGTATCCGAGGTAGGCTCTGGAGCCCCCATGACCCTGAATAGGACAAGAAGTTACAGAAAAGTGATGTATGGATGGATGGAATCATTATTATTATGTTTTCTTTTATTGGAAACTACAGAAGGTTAACCCAAATCCAAGCAGACATTGTGACCCTCCCTGGAGGACTAATCCTAACCCTAACTTCACTCTGAATCCCTGGTTTATTGAAGGTAACATGCCTGGATCTCCTTGCATGTGATGGCATGATGGTGTGGTCAAGAGCTTACATGCAGGATCCAATACAGCCATCAGCTTTTCTACTCTGTAATAATGAATGTGTCGTTCAACTGAAGTGTTCAAGGATACAACAAAGCCTTGGACTGTATTTCATTCACTGGTTACAATACTACAGAATAATTTTATATTTATAATTTTTTGTTTTGTTTTTTTTACAAATGAGAGGAGGCCATTCAGTCAATCAAGCTTGTTTGGGGAGAACTTAACTAATAGTTCAGAGTTGTTAAAATCTTATCTAGCTCCGATTTAAAGGAACCCAGGGTTTTAGCTTGCGCTACACTAGCAGGAAGACTATTCCATACTCTAACTACACGTTGTGTAAAGAAGTGCTTTCTGAAATTCATTTAAAAATGTTCTCCCGCTAATTTCTTCTTATGGCCACGAGTTATAGTATTTAAACTAATATTGAAGTAGCCATTTGGCTGAACAGCATCCAGACCTCTTAGAATCTTATATACCTGGATCATGTCCCCCCTTAGTCTCCTTTGCTTGAGGCTAAACAGATTCAGCTCAGCTAACCTCTCCTCATAAGACATTCCTCTAAGACCAGGAATCATTCTTGTAGCCCTACATTGCACATTTTCCAAGGCAGCAATGTCCTTCTTAAGGTATGGTGACCAAACCTGCACACAATATTCTAGGTGGGGTCTTATATAATCATAACATCACCTCCTTTGACTTAAACTCCACACACACTTGGCCTTTTTTATTGCTTCCCACACTGGTGAGAGTGGAAACATGGATGCATCAATATACACACCGAGGTCTTTCTCATCAGCTACCTTTATTTCAGTGGAACCAATAAAATATCTGTACTTTATATTTCTGCTCCCTGCGTGCATTACCTTACATTTATCTGTGTTAAATTTCATCTGCCAGATATCAGCCCAGTCGTTAATTGAATCCAGATCCCGTTGTAGCCTCTCTGCTGCTAGATCAGTATCTGCTACACCACCCATCTTAGTGTTGACTGCAAATTTAACTAGTTTACTGTATGTATTGGTGTAAAAATAAGTGTCAATGCAAGCACATTTTGGTGATGAAAAAGTAATTTTAAATCATGTTATCAGTTCAAGCAATTAAAACTAAGTTTTTTGTTGCAAACCTCATTGATAGAAGACATAAATAAACAATAAATAAACACAGCACTTCCAGGAACAAAGGGGATTTTCATTATAGATCAATTTGGCCAAGCCACGTTGAGCTTTTCAAAGATGTAATGGAAATAATTGGAGCAAGATCCCTTTCTGAGAGAGAGGTAAGGAGCATGCACTGATTACAGTGTGTTGACATACCTACCACAATGCAAACCACCTCAGGGATGAGACCCAGAGTGCAGTCATGCAGCAGGTGATACCTCAGTACCACACTAGTTCAAATGGACCAGTGTGAGATTTTTCCATGTGGCTGGAGTGCCAATCCTGCCACCAACCCACAAGTTTTTCCTCTGTAAGTTGGAGGACCTCCTTATAAGGCTGGATGTAGATTAACATCATACCCAGGATGACGCAATTGCAGGTTAAGAGCCTTGCTCAAGGACCCAACAGGGTAGAATCACCCCAGGCAATCACAGGGATTTGAACCAGCAACCTTCCACTTGGTGGCAGAGATTCCTAGCCTCAGACCTACCACTCCCACTTTTTTTGTGCAAATGTAAGAAAATGGAATAACAACTGCTAGCACACTGAATGGCATTAATCTTTAATTTTATGAGACATGAGTTGGAAAACAACGAAAAACAAATGACAATGCAGAATGAAAGACATCAAAAAGGCAGCACTAGGAGTTCTATGCTTAGTCTGTGTGTAGCTCCCACAGAGGCTGCATCTGCAAAAAAACTCTGAAAATGTTGTACAAGTGAGCTATTATTAACAGCTCACATCAAATATTTACAGTATCTTAATGGTAAATGTAGGAAATACCACAATACAGCACATACTAGAACTGCCTTCAAGCCTGATGTGTCAGTGTCTGAATTAGAATGATAGCACTATGCTATGAAATAAATCAAATATAAACATAAGAAAAACGTTGTGCTTCTTTTGACAAGACCTTTCAAGAAGGTCATGCATCAGTCAGAATCTCAGTAGCTAGGAAACGGAAGCTGACAGGTTGGTTTGCCCGGACGAAGGAAATCGCTGATGCAGAGTGTCTGTTCCTCGGTGGGAGTTTCATGAAAAAATATCTGAGTAGCAGGTTGAGCAATTGCTACCTGTACAACCAGCATCAGTAGGAAAAGGATCAAAGGAAAACATAATCTTCCGACTTGTAAAATCTGGTATATCTTGGACTGGGTCTGTGATTTCTTGCTTGCCTACCAGCCACCCATACGGTCTGGTTCTACGCCTAAGAAGTCTACCATCAACTGCAACCTGGCACTGAAGGTTCTCATCTGATCGTCCCGCATTGAAAACTGAAATGCTGTATCCCGTTTGGAACCAATGCCGGATACGATTTGTCCCGTATTCGTGATTTGACCCCCTCCCCCATTTCATCGTGAAGGAAGTCCCGTAATTCTTCAGATTAGAAATGGCAACCATAATATGGAATGACCTACAAACACGATCTTAAAAGTCTTGCATTGCAAGGAATTGTTACTAGCGAGAAGCACATATGTAGAATGGTGAGGGCCAGTGCGCTTTACCGAACTATATATTAATACGTGGCCACGATAGAAATATTTTTTATGTCACAAGCGCGGTTCTGTGCAAATACAATAATTAAACAATACAGCCTCTGACCCTTAACGGTCTTTGTGAAACAATATTAATCGTACGGTGTATAATATGAATTTTATAGCTTTAATCATAAAAACAAAAAATTTGACTCTAACAAATTTAGCAGCCAGGAATTTATATCGTTTCATTCCAGGCAGTTCACAGTATAAAATACCATGTTGCGGTAAACTAATAGATCCATAGTCTCCTGATCCTCGATCGCTGCAAAGGGGCCCCTAAATCCGTTTCTGTGGATCCCATGATGGCTGCACCAGTTGCACTGCTCCACCAGTGATCCAGTAAGAGTTTGTGGTGAGGATTGAAGCCTATCACCGGAAGCCCAGGGCATTTAGGCAGGGGACACCCTGGATGGGATGCCAGTCCATCGAAGGGCACAAATTCTGACAGCATCGCTTCACTTGACTGTATATATTAAGACTACAAAAGAAAACTGAAATACGTGGGTTAACTTGGACTAACATGGGGAGAGTGTGTATTACTCTTCTATTATTATTGTTTTCTTTTTCTTATGATTATTCTTTTTCTTAAATACACCGCTACGCTCCGTCGAGATGTGGTTTGATTGGTGGCTGTTGACTTGCAGCTGCGCCTTGCAGAGCGTCGTGAGGTCATCGTACGTCACGCCGTACGGGAATGCGGAAAGAAAAAGACAGATACCTGCTACGTCTGGAGAAATAACTGAAACAGCAGAGAAAGTGTATAAAACGAGTAAAGAGGGTTGTAGTTTTTGTAGTTGTAGGATTTTCTAGTTTGCATTCGAAACCCTGTCTGAACACATTGTCACATAGGAACACACGGTGAGTACTTTTGGGTGTTTGGACAAGTACCTATATAGCTTTTAGCTACGTGTATGGTATGTAGTGCGAACTGTTAAATGCTTGTTAATATTCAAAAATGACGAAAATGTGATTAACTGCCTGGATACGGGTCCCGTAATCAGCTTGTTAACCGTTTTGATAGTAGTTTTCACTTTGTATTTGATTTCGCTGTCTCCCTGGCCTTAAGGTTACAATCCCAAACAACAATAACATACCAGTGTAGACTATAAGTGTGATATAAGTAAACAACACATGAAATCGACGGCTGGTGATCAAATAGAAGTTTGCTCAGAACACCAAATAGTTTAATCTGAATTGTTTTTATTAGTCACGTTTGGTAGCTGACTTTGTAACAGCGTGCTTTTAGTGCCGCTGTTTGGGAGTCTTCCTTGTGTTGTGATTGTCGCTGCCGCGTGACCGAAAGTCGTGACTTTCACGACAGCAACGAAACAAGCGTTGCTTTTAAACTTGTACAATAAATAACGGGAGGAAACTGCAGAAAAGATTTTTAAGTGGAGATATGAGCTGTTACATACTGGAGTTTTCAGTTGGTTATTCTTGGTGGTGTTCTTAAATGGCCAACAAGCTCTTTGTAAGTAACAGTGATACAGCAGTACAAGTTTTGTGATTGTAAAGAAATGTACACCAGTGGTATAAGTCAGGCACTACTCGTTCCTATGACTTATTTTGGTCCTTTCTCCTCAGATGGAGTTCTTATTTGGAAAGCGGAAGACCCCAGAAGAGATGCTGAGGCAAAACCAGAGAGCTTTAAACAGGGCCATGAGAGACCTGGACAGGGAACGACAGAGATTGGAACAGCAAGAGAAGAAAATAATTGCAGACATTAAGAAGATGGCAAAACAGGGACAGATGGTGTGTTAGCAGCATGACGTAAACATGTAATGATAAGAGTTATATGCTGCACTTTAATAGTGTTCTAAAAATATATATATATATATATTTTGCAGGATGCAGTGAAGATCATGGCGAAGGACCTTGTTCGCACTAGACGCTATGTGAAGAAGTTCATCATGATGAGGGCAAACATCCAGGCTGTCAGTCTGAAGATTCAAACGCTGAAATCTAACAACAGCATGGCGCAGGCCATGAAGGGAGTGACCAAAGCTATGGCCACCATGAACAGACAGGTTAACACCTTCCTGCCAGATATGCACTGCACAGTTTTGAATTGTACCTTTTACCTATTTACTTTGTCATAATTTGCAAAGATACATTTTGTTTACAAACCGTGGATAAATGCGGACTCTTCATTACAGTTGTTGGCCAGGGCGTTTCAAATGTATATTATTTTACACCTATCAGCTGAAGTTACCTCAGATTCAGAAGATTATGATGGAGTTTGAACGACAGAGTGAAATTATGGACATGAAGGAAGAGATGATGAATGATGCAATTGATGATGCCATGGGGGATGAGGATGATGAGGAAGAAAGGTAAGCCTTTCAGCATTTTAATATCCCCACAGGTGGGTATATCTTGCATTAAGGAAAGAGAAAACTATTTAACCTGAGGAAAATTGTTGGACATCAGTGGTCCCATTCCTGGAGAGTCTCACTTATTCAGTGTTTTGTGATCATGGCCTCTATATGATAACTTGAAATTTTGCCCAATGAAGAGATTTATATGCTTTATGACGTGAGCATTACATGTTGGACTTGGATTTTTTTCATTACGCTTTTTTTACTTCTCTTTAGTGATGCTGTTGTTTCTCAAGTATTGGATGAATTGGGCCTGAATCTCTCAGATGAACTATCAAGTAAGATTCATTTTCACAAAAGTGTAAATCATGCACTGTTTAGATTTGTTTTTTTAAAATGATGTTTTGAACTGTAACTTAATTCTAAATTAATACAGGCACTCCCTGGGTTATGATGGGGTTACATTCTGATACACCTGTCATAAGGCAAAAATATGCAGTACTTTTTTAGGCGTAATACAACACACCTAAAATAACAAACATCATAGTCTAGCCTAGCCTAGCCTAAACATGCTTGGAACACTTACATTAGCCTACAACCGGGCAAATTTATTAACACAAGGCCTGTTATAATAAAGTGTTGAATATCTCATGTCATGTAATGTACTGGAAGTGAAAAACAGACCGAAATTGGAATACCCATCTTAAAGTCAAAATATTGTAAAGCGGACCATCGTAACCTGAGGATTACCTGTATTATCTTTTAATGACCTTGTTTTGCTTATTAGCTTTTATTTTATATAGTTGATATTTGTTTTTCCATTGGTTAATAAATTGTTTTATATTGCATCTATTAAGACGGTGGATTTTGATGTCTTCTTTCTTCTTCTTGCAAATTAGACCTCCCGTCCACTGGGGGCAGTCTGTCAGTGGCCGCTGGAAAGAAAGCAGAACCACAAGCTGCTATGGCTGATGCAGATGCCGACTTGGAAGAGAGACTGAATAACCTCAGGAGAGACTGAGAGATTAGTGTGGCTACATTAGTGCAGGTGTAGGTCATCAGTGTATATACGCATTCTTTACTGAAGCAGAGTTATAGAACCAAGGTGGTGGCAAAAGCCCATATGAGTGTGCTGTGTCTGCATTTAAAGGAAGATGCTTAATGCTACAAATATGGTTGGGGAATATAATTTAATATGTTTATTGTTATGTAATTAAGAAGTTCCACCAGAAATGTGCTTTGAGGAAATTTAGAGAAACAAAGTTATTGTGAATATAGTTTTTTCAGTAATTAATTTTAATAAAGATTTAATGACAATCTCAAGCATATTTTCTGTTGGATCTCCACACAGATTAAGACGATTTTTAAATGACAGTTTCCAAGAAATGAGAAATCTTAACATCTCCCCATACCCTGCATAATTTGTACACTTTTATTAGAACATACTGAAGTCAATAATAGATGTAAGATTAGCAAGTTATGCAGTAGAAGTGTTGCGGCTAATCTTTATACCTTTTTTAATAGTAAAGTACCTTTTATTAGGTCCTCTCTAAATGACAGCTTTAAGAAATGCGGGTTTTTTAAGCTGCCCTTGTGATATAAAAATAAGTTATAACAAGTACTTTTCCCAAAGAGAAATAATACATTGCCAGTGTGGATAACTATACCACAGGTTTTTAACTGGGGAACATGTTGACGCAAAACACTATTTGGTTATTTATCTGTAAGTACCACAATCATTGTACGGTTTGTGATGACTGGCAATGGGAGATAATAGGCTTTAATTAGTCACCCCATGGTAACGTATGCTACCACAGTGTGGAGTTTATTTACTCATGAAGGTAATGGGAGGCTGTTCTTTCTACAGGGTTTATATGTCAAACAACACGTTTTGTCTTTTGTTGAGTAAAAATTTTCAACCATTTAACAAAAAAAGGCTGTGTGTTTTTATATATATATATATATATATATATCTATATATATTTTTTATATAAGATTCAACATAAAATTAGCATCTTTGTGGTTTCATTAATTGTTGTAAGTTTTTTCAAGTGCTTTCCTCAGGCAAAGCTTTTTATTTTGTCACCTGAGTGTAGCTGGTCACCACAACCAGCATTTGCACATTTTTCAGATGACAGATGTTAATTTTTATGCCTAAACAGTAAAAGTTTGAACAAGAAAAAATAAAACCACGATATAAAGTGTTTATAATACATTGACAATTATGAAACATAGATTGTGTACAAATATATGCGTAGGACCCGTTAAATAGATAAATTTCACTTCGAAAACTCATGAAACAGATAAAGAACATTTCTTTGTTGTCTGTGCATGCGTCAGTCCAAGCAGAAGGGGCCTGGAAGGATGGCTGCAGCCATATATTATTGGGGCTTCAGTTGGTGAAAAGTGAAGTTAACGACAGAAAAAAATAATCAACCTTGTGGAAAAATACAATCTGCGTAAGAAATCAAAGCTAGTTATATTTTTGTAAAAACTAAAATGTGACTGCAAAGCTTTGCATAAATAACACCAGTTTTCAAAAATTAGTTTTGCTTCCTAATGCTGGCAATCTAGTGTAATACTTTTCCTACTGGTATTGGTTGTACAGGTCATATGCACCTGGCCCCCCTAACAGAACACCTAACCCCAGTCTGCCACCCCACCCCCCGTTGAAATGGTATCGAACCAGTGTTCTGCCATATTTTCCTGCTATAGCAAAATTTTTCATTTATATCTGTTGGTTTTTGCTACATTGCCAAAATATCCGACATATAATTTTTAATGGACATTTGTATAAGGATTTTGCTATTGAAATAACTTTAAAAATTGGCAGCAGTTTTTTACACGTAGTTTTATGCTGCCAGAAACTATTGCCTATAGAGCATTCAATGTGGTAGCAGTTTTTTGCATGTATTTCTGTGCTGCCAGAAACTGCTACGTGTAGTTCTCAGTGTAGTAGCAATTTTTATAAGGAAATTTAAAGCCATAATAATGCAGTGTTATAAAATGATTATTATTGGTAAAATAGTGAAGTGGACACATCTTCAGACTAATCGCGGCAGCCCTAATTTTAACATTGACTCAGCACTGGTTCAAAACCTGCTTGCTATCTGGTTGGTGCTGTGTACTGTGTACAAACACCAGCATTTAGGGTTTACACCTTCAGTCTGTAGAAATATGGGGTATTTTCAAATATGACATAACAATATAATTTAATTATTTCCCATGATTTTCTAGACAGCTGTAGCCTATTCCTAGACTAAGAAGGCCTTTTAAGGCAGATTAACTGGAGTCTGCTTTCTGAGTCATGGTTTGAAATAGTTCTAGACTTACTCCTAGTTATGAATTAATTGAGCTGATTTCTTGAAGGAAGATTAGAGTTACTCCAGGACAACAAGAAGCCATAAATTAAACGGCAAGTGAAGCAAATTTAACTTCATATTAATGCTGTCTGTCAATGGAGACACGTGGATAATGTGGACTATTTCAATGAAACCAATAAACCAACCAGACAAGTACTTATTGACAGGAGTAACCCACTCAATGATTTTGATGAAACCAGTTTTAGACGCTGTGTTTGCATTTACAAACAAAATGCTGTAGCGCTGACTGCCCCAGACTGGCACTGCTGTCACAAAGGGGAAACGCTACAGTGGGTATAGAGAAGAATCACCCCCTTTGAAATATTCCCATTTTTTTGTTGCTTTACAGCCTTTAATGAAAACACACAAACCAGTATTTTTGCCAACTTTAATTGCACAATGCAACCTATAACATCCAATTAAAAGATATCACAGCTACAGTTCAAAAGAATTGTAAAAAATAAAAAAACAAGAAATACTGAGATTAATAAAGCAGCACCCCCCTCCTAAACAATATTTGTAAACTCAATCAGGTGTAAGTAACCACCATTACCCGTTACAGACCATGGTTACTGGCTTCCACCTGTGATCAATTGTAATCAGTGTGCTTAGTGAAGCATAAAAACAGATGTTCCTGGATCACTCCCTTGCTTGATATTGCAACTGAAAGCAAACAACTGACTTTGGGTGGCAAGTCACTGGTAAAAGATCTCAGAGATAGAGCTGTGGACAGACATAAGGCAGGAGATGGATACAAAAACATCTCAAAGGCTTTATCAATCCCAAGGAGTACAGTAAAGTCCATAATAAAGAAGTGGCAAGTGTTTGGTATTACTGGGAACCTCCCTGTATCCAGCCGTCCCTCCAAACTGGATGGAAGAGCAAGGAGGAAACTGGGAAGAGAGCCTACCAAGAGGCCAATGGCCATTTTGAAGGAGTTACAGGATTTTAGGGCAAAGAGTGGTCATTGTGTGCAGGTGTTAACAATTTTACAAGCGCTCCACGATTGTGGCTTGTTTGGGAGGGTCGCAAGGAAAAAGCCACTTCACAAGAAAGGTCACAATAAGGCTCGTTTGGGCTTGGCTAGAATGCACCATGAAGATTCTGATGCCAAGTGCAAAAAGGTCTTAAGGTCAGATGAGACCAAAATCGAACGATTTGGCCTCAGTACCAAATGGTAAATCTGGCGGAAAGCCAATGCAGTTCACCATCCACAACACACCATACCTACAGTAAAGCCTGGAGGTGACAGCATCCTGTTATGGGGGGTGTTTCTCTGCTGCAGGGCCTGGGGCTCTCGTTTGGGTAGAAGGAAAAATGGATGGGGCAAAATACCATCAAATTCTTGAGGAAAACCTGTTACCCTCTGCCAGAAAGTTGAAGACGGGCAGAATGTTCACCTTTCAATATAACAATGACCTGAAGCACTCAGCAAAATTGACCATACAGTGGCTGAAGGAGAAAAAAGTGGATGTCCTTGTGTGACCCAGTCAGAGTCCAGAGCTACTGTAAACCCCATGAAAAATCTGTGGAAATATCTGAAAATAGTAGTTCACCAATGCTCACCATCCAATTTGAGCAAACAGTTGAAAAGTTGACAGAGACATATCCCAACAGACTCAAGGTTGTCATTAAAACAAAAACAAAAGATGTCATTAAAACAAAAGATGGTTCTACAAAATATTGACAGATCCTTTATTAATCTCAGTATGTCTGGTTTTTTATTTTTTTTTTTATTTTTCTGAACTGTAGCTGTGATATCTGTGATGTTTTTCACTTGGATGTTATAGGTTGCATTGAGTAAGTAAAGCTGGATAGGAATATTGTTAGTCTGTACTTTTTATTTGACTGTAAAGCAAAAAAATGGTATATTTCGAAGGGGGTGATTATTTTCTATACCCACTGTATATCTGCTTCTCTCTAAGTGCGGTTTTCTTTGGTACAAACTACAATTTCATGAATATGGGAACTTCCCACTTACTAAAGTCTGCTTTCTGAGTTTGGTTTGAAATGGTTCTAGATGACTGACACAGGAATGATCAGCTATATAAATGGATGCATTATTCTCATGAATTTTGTTCAACAACAGATGCCGAAGAGTAGAGAAATCGCAGGAACTTTTTTATTGATTCGATTTTTAATTAGATAATATAATATTCAGGGTATATGCACTCCCCATTTACAGTTTTCAAACCTTTTTGCTCACTGGAAAGTTGCAGCTGATGATTCAAAGATTTTCATCAATTCGTCTTTGTATGCTCAGCTTGAAAGAGGAGACCATAATGGAACTTTACTTGGTGAAAGTGGGCTGACTCAGAACACCTTGTTGTTCACACCATATCTAAATGCAATGACACCTGAACAACTGCACTATAACCATGCCTATATCACCACTAGATGTATGGTAAAGTACATGTTTGGGTCATGGAAAAAATTTCCAGTGCCTAAGTTACCTGCTTTTGTTTTCTGCCAAGAAGATGCTACATTGTCGTTATTGAAACAGCCGTTAGTTACAATCACAATTGCCCAGATTCCCCAATGGAATATGCAGACCAACCAAATGCCCCCAAATGTTGAGGCTGAGAATAACAGTTTTGGATCTGCGTTCAGAGATTCTTTTGTACTACAATGTTTTTCTAACTGTATTACTAGTATAATGTTTCGTTTCCTGTTTGATTTAAGTTTGCAAGGTTTCATTTGTGATTTCTTTAAGGAAACGATATACATGCAGTGAATGATGAACAATGGTTTTAGGTGGAATAAATGTGTTGCATTTATGTGGAGCATGTTCTCGTTCATCACATCACTCTCCTTCATCCTCATGTGCAATTTATCCTGCAGAATTTTCATGCAAATAATGTTCCTCATTAGGCATTTAAGCTTGTGTTTCTGAAATTTTAAGGCCATGTGTGTTTTTTCTTTTTCTTTTTTTATACTTTTTTACTCTGCGGACTGGTATAAGACCTGATAGTTTCCTCTATTTAGTTCTCAGTGAATTTTTTGCAGCAAAATAAGTTAAAATACAAAACCATGGAACAGAAATCACGGCTTCCTGTAGGAATACTTCATGTGTTTCCTGATGTGTTATAATTTAAGCATAATAATAACTGAGTGAAGCAATGAGCATAAGATTCTCACCCGTAATTGTTGTACTGTTCTTTTCATACTGTTCTCATCAGCATTTTATCCATTTTATTACAATTTATGTCCAGGCAGGAATTTTCTTTAATTGAGCTGCAGATTTATGTTTTATTTGTCTTCTATAACTGGATGCTTTGGCACCATTTGCTTCAATGGTGTTTTTTCATGCTCACTAAATTTTTTTAACCTGTTTATTTTCTCCTTCTATTGTTTTATTTATTTTTACTCATCTGATTCCAGCCAGTGATCCAAATGATCCACTCCAGCTTTTATGAGCACCCAGTGACAGGCCAGTGCCAGGTCCCGACACCTAAACTAATGAATATAAACATGCAAACATAGAAAAATTGTTTTAATCATGTTCAACTTTGCCAAAGATTCCATAGCGAAGTAGTAACTAATCCAAAAATTAACTGTGTTTCAGAAAGCCAATTTGTAAGCCTTGATTAACTACTCATCATTAGGGCTTTCTCCTGCCTGAAAATAAACCCTGCTTGGGAATCCGCCCCAATATGTTTAAATTGTATTTTCATCTGACCAACAGGGGGTGCAATTGCACCCCCTCTTGAATCACTAATGCCGTACTGATTAAAAACTAGATGAATGACAACTCTACGTGCAATATCAAACCCCTTCCCTAGAACGAGCAGCGAAGATGTCTGAGAAAAAACCCAGCAACTAACTAATGTCCACAAATGCTTGCGAGATGAACTCCTTCAATTCATCCACGGTGTGGAGATTCTTAGGTAAGAATTCTTAAGTACGACTCACTGCTGCCATTGACAGTGTGTCACTGGAACGTTACCTGCTGCTGGGTCACATGGCACTTGGAGGGGTTCAGCTTCAGCTCCTTCACTCTTAACCTTTTTTCTTAATGCCCCAAAAATTAGTACAAGATCTGAAGTGACTGGTTTAATAAAATGTACATTTTATGCTGATTTATTTCACCAGCTTTAATGTTGATTTTCATTAGCCAGTCTGATTTCTTGAATGGATGAAGTATTCCTACAGGAAGCCATGATTTCTGTCCCATGGTTTTGTATTTTGACTTATTTTGCTTATCATACTGCTGCTAAAAATTCACTTACTGACTAAAATCTACTACAGGTACAATTAGAGTAAGAAGTAATCCGTGAACAACTTGATATTTTAATACATTTTCATGGGACATTACAAATGAATGAGCAAGAATATTAGATGTAGTGGTAAGCCATTTTGATGCATTTTTAAATTAATGTGTTATGCTCAAAAGAACTCAAGTACTGCTTAACTATGTGATATGAGCATCCATCCATCCATCTTCTGTACCCATTTATCCTATTCAGGGTCATGCGAGGTCTGGACCCTACCCCAGAGGCTACAGGCGCAAGGCAGGGAATAACCCAGGATGGGACACCAACCCTTTGCAAGTGATACATACAACACACATGAAATAAAAATTACTTTTTGATCACATTTTTCAGTTAATTTTGTTTTGCTTTAAAGTGGTACAACAACATGCTGACAAATGAACATATTGCAACAGATTATAAATGACCATAGATGAATATGATAGCTAATAAACTAATGTACAGAGTGGCTTATTCAGGACCCCTCCCACTCTGTACCTGACAGACCCCCCACCCTCTGATTTACCGCCTGTATTTGATAGCTAATATACTAATGTACAGAGTGGCTTATTCAGGACCCCCCCACCCTCTGACTTAACCCCAGTATATGATAGCTAATATACTAATGACAATGACATTGTTGATGACAATCAACAATGACAATCACTAAATTCTAATGTACAGAGTGGCTTATTCAGGACCCGCCTCACTCTGTACCCCTATTCAAAACACACAATACATTTACAAAATTAAATAGGCCTATTATATAGTTGATATGTACCATATTAGGCCTATGTAAGATGATGCAGCTAAGAGATGGGGCTAACCTTTGTTTTAGCAGCAGTTATTTTGAGATATCACAGAAAGTAAATTTAGCAAAGCGATTTAAAGCAAAGTGATGGTAAAGGCTAAATGGCATATCTATGACTAATGGCATATCCAAGAGGCTAAATGGCATATCTATGACTGACCTTGCATTACTGGGTGAGTCCGTCATTCCGAAATGTCTTCCTTTAAGATGCATTTGCATTGCAGCCATGCTGTGGTTGAATTTAATCTCTCTGCTGCATTCTCATTCACTTTTTAACGTGAAGTGCTTCCACACAATTGATGGTTTGGTTCTTCATTTGGATCCTCATCCTCTATACACCATATTTCGCCATATTGACAAATTTGAAACAATGCCTTTTAAACAAGTAATCATGCCAGCCCTAATGAGCAGCTGCTTTGCCTTTTATCATTGTTCTTTAAGTGCTTATTGAGTATATCACTTTTCAGTGCTGTAGGTGGAGCCCGCAGGAATATCGAATCACCCTTTATTTGATCATTTTTCTACAGATTTATAGTCCAGTTATAAATCTATATTTTATTTACAGTTCTGCAAGACTAACAAAAACCATAATGATATATGGGGAAATTATCACATGTAAATTATACAAAAACATGCATCCTCTTAAAATTAAAATTTATTGTTTCTGCATTTGTACAAACGATGATGTCACTGTGGACATTCACAAAATAAATATAAACATTATTTGATCCACTGTATATTTCCTACGGGTGACGTTGTATTTTACCCTCCAACTGTAAAGAACACACCAAGCCTGATGTAAATCGTCTTCAATGGGCTCGAAACCACAGCTGCTAAAAATCAGCTGGACAAAAACCCTAAAGAAATATTTTTTTCTTTTTATGTTCAGCACTGGTGTTGGTGATGCTCCCCTGCTTTTTAAAGCTATTTGAATTACACATCGGTTTTGGCTTATTTATCTTTTCTGAAGCGTTTTGTGAAATGAAATTATCTTGAATGTGTTTCATGGCGTCTTTATTCACCTCGTGTAAAATCAGGCATTGGGTTTGGGGGCGTGTCTGTCACTGGGTAGTACCATCATATAGACACAAAAGGGACATTTTTTCCTGGGGAAAAAAAAAATCTAGAAAATGGAATAAAATGTTTTATGTTTGTTTATCTAGGCCTTTAATGAAGGGAAGGCTGCTGGTCATCCTCACGGTGTTGCCAGAGGCCGCCCTGCATTCCTCCATCTCTCCGACTCTGCAGGTTCCTTCATGACCTGCCAGGTCCTTTGAAATCAAAGTCCTTCATAGGTTCCGGTACCATTCCTGCCTGCAAGCTACAAGCTGCGGGCTCACAGTAACCGTTGGGCCCGGCGGGACCAGGAAGGCCTGGGACTCCCGGCACCCCGGCAACGCCGGCAGGACCTCGCTCGCCATCGCGACCATCTCTGCCGTAAGCAGGTCTTCCAGGCTCACCTGAGATCAGAACATCTTGATATCTACACAATGTCACAGTTCAACGCCTATTTATTTTAGCATAATCAAATGAACAATAATCAAATTTAAATAATGACCTAAAATCTGTGTGGAGTTCCTATTCTTCTCCGCAAACACTACAGATATATTTAATCAGACTCCTCAATTAACTCCATGGTCAGTTAACTTAGGTGCTGCATATAGGCACTCTCAGCAACACGTCAGTGATAGATACTAAAGGCATGTCGGTGTTTCATCATTAATCCACATCTGCATTCTGAGCTTCACTAAACCAGTGATGGAGTTTAACAGGCAAGTTTCTTCATGCGGCTTTTGAAGCTGGTTATAAGAAACTCTGCTTCTACTCCCCACCACATTTTGCAGGCAAGAGCTAAGGACCTTGCCCAATGTTGAAAACACCCTGCAGACCACGGGATTTGAACCTGTGCTTTTCTTATCACTGGTATGGCGTCCTAACCCACTGAGCCACACACCACCCTGCCACAAAAAGACATGGTGTTCCCAGATAGGTCCCCACTACCGTCATTTGTGTCTTTTGTCAATAGACATACCTGGAAGGCCAGGAGGCCCTGGAATGCCCTTTGGTCCACGTGCTGTGGGTCCTCTATCTCCTCTATCTCCCATTTCACCTGCAAATGCATATTTTAAGCTAAATCATGACTGCTACACCTGTGTCTTCCTTGATGTGATAAAATAACAGTAACAGTAAATATCAGCAACCTCCTGAGATTCACAGGGCTTAGACACAGTATGCCTGGACATGGCACAAGTTCTTCATTCACCTTTTACAGCCATTACTAGCAGAACAGAATACCTTCTTCTTTAACAAAAGCATCATTAAATTTGAAGGATAGGACCAAAAATTTAAAAACGACTCCAGTTATTTCTGAAAAGTTGCAACCTTGCCATTCTGACATTTCTTACCTTTGGGCCCTTTGATTCCCAGAAGACCTGGAGGACCTTTGAGGCCTGGTAATCCTCTTGGACCAGCGTGACCGGCTAAGCCACCACTGCCGGGGGGGCCTGGGGGCCCCGGGGGCCCCGGTTTGCCAGGCAATCCAGCCACACCTGTCTCAGGTCTCCTAAGACTGGTGGCCAGCTGGGTCAGCTGCTCTGTGACATACAGGTTGCAGGCATAAGACAGCTACAGGTCATGGGCAGGTGCAGCTTAGAAAATAAAACCTGCTCTAGACAGTTCTCTTGGGGTCCATGATGACAGATTTTCTTAATTTATATGTTCTTAATTTACATCTTTCCTACCAAGTAATTAACATTTAGAGACATTTTATGTTTTCATTTCACAATGTTATTTTTCAGCCTTGTGTTGAAACAAAATCAAGCAATGTTCCCATTTCTTCTCAGTATGAATAGATCAGCTTTGTACTAGGTCTCATTCTTAAGGCAAAACACCAATATCAGACCCTGGAAAGCATCAATTAGGATGAGGTGTCCAAAGGGATCCAGGTGAGGAGATCGAGAACAGCTCGACCTATTGAATTTTTCTAAGAACTTGCAGGTATTGTAGTTAACGCAGAGTTCCTGGGGGCACCTTATAGGGCATCTCTCTGAGGGGATATCAGCCCTCCAATCAGACCCACCCCTATGAGGCTGTGTTTCAGCACAAAACATGTGGTGTTTCTCCCCTGCTGCCAAGAACCAAGCCTTACCTGAGCTGTACCGCGAAGAGACAGTTTTCCATTGTAAATTACACTAGCCATACTCAAACCGTACCCACTCTGACATGGCCTTGCTTACTTGCAGGGGCTCAAGTGTCACTACACAGAGTTGGTTGCATCACCACTATCTGATTAGTCGGAATGCATGGAGACAAGAACGAACTTCGATATGCATGGATTATTTGAAGGAAAAAATGGTATATACTATATATTATTCATTATTAGTAGTATTGCACATCACAATGCGTTGATGTATTCACAATAACTCAGAACTTGAAAATTTCCAACTCCATACTTAAAAAAAAAGTACTATAGAACAGTTGAACGGAATGGAAGTGTAATGCCAATTTATGCAAGTGAATGCTAATTCCGCTAGCATATGATGCTAAGATGGCAATTTTCACAGACTTGCTAGCGGAAATTGGCACACAATAAATCATGATGTATATTTTCCATCCATCCATTTTCCAAACTGCTTATCCTACTGGGTCACGGGGGCTCTGGAGCCTATCCCAGAAGCTATGGGCACGAGGCAGGGAACAACCCAGGATGGGGGGCCAGCCCATCGCAGGGCACACT
>JAODJX010000043.1:16145372-16160775 GCA_026776945.1 Isichthys henryi
CCCAGAAATCCACCCCCAGGGAACCCCCAGACGCCCCGAGCCAATATCCCCCCCAATGCCAACAACAATGACCAAAGCAGGACAAAACCCCTTAGTTCCGATGATCTTAATGCTTCAGCATACCAAGACATTTTAGGCAATTTGCCTCAATTGCAGCTGTAATGCGCTATTCCTTGAGATTCACGCTAGCCAGCTTTCCTTTCACACTGCAGTCTACGGGGTGTTCACTGCCAGGTAAACTTGCAAGAAGAAAAACACAAAGATACATCTCCCTTGTCTGATACTCTCTCGCTAGAGCAGTAGAGTTTAAAACAGATGAATGTGCTGCCAAAGGCTGTGCTAAATTAGCAGTAGTGCACCGTTTGTGGGGGGGGGTGGGGGGGTGGCTGAGGAAGTCATACTCACCGGGCCACCTCTGGGTCCTACAGCTCCCACCTCCCCTTGCTCTCCACGCTCTCCCTGTTATGAAATTAATTATCAATGTATTGGACCACTGGCTAATGGTAAAGAGAAAGCAAACATTACAAGTAATATTATTTAAAAGTAACTTTGCTTCAACTCACCACTTTACCAGGAGATCCCATTCTTCCAATAAGACCAGGGTCACCAGAGTTACCCTAGTAAAAAACAAGTAGTTTTGGTCAATTATTTTCTTAAAACTGACACTGGAGTTTTTGAAAGATATCATTTATGCTTTTTTTCTAATCAGTTTTAAATGTAAAAAACTGCAGTCATTTTGTACTGCATTTCCCATAATGCTCAGGGGGCACGCCCTAAATGGGATGCTAGTCCATCACAGGGCATATGCACAATACTTCTTAACCATGACCTGGGAAAACATGCAAACTCTACACATACAGAGCAGAAGTAGGATTCAAACACCCAAGCCTGGTGGCGTGAGACAAACTGAGCCACCCTGCCACCTGATTCTGAACTGTCAATAATAATAGGTAACGATAGACAATAGGTCCACATATAAATATTGAACTGACCCTATAAACAGTCAGCAGAATGCCACCTTGCTATGGAAAAGGGTTCTGAGAAAAAGAGGGTGTAGCCACACTGGCAGAAGTGCCAATCATGCTGATTGGTTCTACTGGTCTATGTATAAACCAATGAGCTCGTTACCTTCCTCCCCCCAGTGAGATGCCATTCCCTAATTATATTGTACTGTATTTCCCAGCCACATATTCTCTATTTTAAAGTTTCATTCCTATCTGTTCATTGCTGTTTCCTTCTCACTGCTGCTCACAAAGGAGGGAAATCGCATTTCCAAAGTCTATTCCCATTCCCATGTTACACAGTTCTGTTTTCTGTCTGGTTCAGTGTGAAGCTCTCATGAATGACCGTTTATCCATTTATCTTAACTGAAAGCCAGCCAGGTAATGCTTAATGTTTACTTTAGAAATTTCAGGCCTTTCCTTACCATTTAAAACCCCTCATATTTTAACTCCTTACCTGCTTACCACTAACACCCGCTGACCCTGGGGCCCCAGGCAATCCCTAGAGAAAACAAATGACGTAAAATGAGTGTCTGCTCAGTGGAATTCAAGAGATCTCTACACCAGGAATATTCAGTGTTTACTCTCTTTCTTTTATTAGAAGTATTGTACTCTGGGTTCTCTCTTGAACATTCGATTAATAAATTCAAGTATCTTCTCAATGCGGATATATATTTTTAAGAGAAAACAACATACATGTTACTAGCTACTATACAAGTCAAATAATATAAGCAACAGTGAAATGTGTTACACAAAATGCTAACAGTATTATCAAGGCAAGGCATCAAAGAGCATTAATGCATACAAGCATTTTTCTGTGTAGAAACCAATAAATAGCAAAATACATGGAAAATGAATCCAATCATCAATGATACTTACAGGAAATCCCTGAGTTCCTGCATCTCCTGGAGCTCCAGCTTTTCCTGCTGCCCCCTAAAACGACGAGGAAAGCAGAGATGATTCCTGTCAGGTCACACTTTCTGCTTTCCGTCATGCAGTGCAATACGCTGATTAGTTCAGTCATATAATCATCGGACCTTAACTGCTGGCAATCCAGGAATTCCATCGTGACCATCCACTCCAGCTAATCCCTGATAAAATAAAATATATAAAAATAAAGGCATTTGTGTAAAGGTATTTTCTTTTGTTGTAGAAAAAAAGACAACAGAATTGTATTTTTAACCTTTCAACTTCTTTTCATAATCCTTTTGCATTAAAACACCATCAGGAACAGCCATAACAGCAATAAATAATAATAATAATAATAATAAGGGCATTCCCATTGACGCATCCATCTCACACCGTAACTAAAGTTAGCTGCTTCTGTATAATTGAAAACAGATGCTAGATTAATTTCTTTTTATCAGTAGTTTTCAGGGACTAACAAACCAGCAGCTCCCATAAAATGGTATTTCTGTGAGTATACTCTGTGTACTGTACATTACTACACCAAATACTATGCATGTTATACAACCTCATGTTGCATCAGCCTTGACCTGTGATAATCATACAAATCATCAAACTACTGAAACAGACTACAGTAATTCGGCATTTTTAAATTTAGGCACTAACAGTTCAAATTCACAAATAATATTTTTATATCAATATAGTACAAAAACCAAAAAATAAGAAACTGAGACAATGGTCTAAAAGAACATAAAAGGACACATTTAAACTGTTTTCACAATCGCTAGACCACAGCTTAGACAAAATGCTAAAGTCAAAGCTCTGTGTCCTCTTACCCTCAGGTGACTACAGCTTAGTGGCAACAGAATGACTGACTGTAACATCTAACATATTCAGATAAACATTAAGCAGAATCACCATATGAATCCATGGTGATGAATGACTGAAATGCATTCTTCAGTACAAGTTCAAGTTAAATGCATTGATTATACATTTTAAAAGTTCAAAAATAAATGCTTACGCTCTCTCCCTTGGGACCAGAAAGCCCACTTAGTCCCTGTGGTCCTGGAGCCCCCTACAGAGAGTAACACCCAGAGGAGTTAAACATCCTCATACAGGCAGGCCAGGGTTGGCAGAAAGGCACGGGGGTGAATTATCTAAATATGAATGATCTTTGCCTATAACTTGTAAGACAATAACATGCATAAAACAGACATTCATTTTAAATAAACACATACATAGCAACATGAAGCAGGAGGATAACTGCTGGCTGGTCTATGGTCCACTGAAGGACATTCAAACAGACACAATTTACTGAAAGATCCTGCATTATGGCAGGAAAAAACATCAAGGAAATAAAATGCATCAGTACCAATAACATAATGAGTTTAAACATGCAAAAACCCAAAATTTACCAAACGAGATTCATAGTGGAGCCATCCCAGAATAAACTTTCAGTATTATCAGTGTGCATAGAGTTACTTTACTCATTAACACTGATTGCTAATTAATCAGTACATTGGATAGTACTAAATAGTAATATTTAGAAATGTTCATTTTACATTGCTTTAAAACTGACTGTTCACATAGCAATTGTAAGCTCAAATGTAGAACTTCATATCCATACAACCTGCACATACTTCAGGAAATCCAACAATATTATTAAATCTAAAATACTTCATTATAATACCAAGAAGCTTAAAATTTTACCTCTGCAGGTTATTTTTTTTTAGGCTTTCAGAGCCCAAAAACCAAACCAAAGCTAAATGCCAATAATAAAAGTTAGTGGTTATCGTTAGTTTCGATAAATTTTTTTGCGGTTTACCAGTTCTGTGATATTAAATTAATCTTGGGAGTTAGTGGATTAGTGCTTATCAAAGCTAACTTTTCAGTTAGTTATGGCCACCTATGACTGGGACACAAACCCAGTGTCCTCTGGGGGACTCAGCTATGTAACTATATCTGGACAAACAGCTCTTGATTTGACACAAGTTAATATAGGTTAAAAAAGACCAATTTAACATGTTTTTGCTAGACAATTGTTCTTCTTTATTATTTTACTGCACCCAGGTCTGTGGGCTTTGAATTGCAAGATAGAGAGTACTTTGTGTCACAATTACTATCAATACACATATATACCTACAATAATAAACTCTCACACTGGTCCACATAGTTTAATACTTTGTAATGAATATGTGTGCCTTTGATTAAGTAAGCCGGCTTACTTTATAACCAGAAGTAACCTAGAGCAAATATTTCTTAACAGGTTTTCAACATAGAAAAACTACAAGTTTGTTTTTGTCCTTTCAAACCTAATTATTAATACGAATTCCAAGCATATCTCAAAAATGAAAATTGGAAAAAATAATAATAATAATAAAAATAGGGAAAAAAACAGAAATCAATTTTGGTATTTTTATTAGTGGTAAACTATGAAGCTTGAAGTCAAACTGCAAAGCAGCTTTATCAATTTGAACCACACAGGGACATAAAGGGAGCAATTTTCTGCAAGGACAAAAATCTAAGTGATAGGAGAGCATTTATAAAGCTGTGAGGGCCCTTTGGTGTGAGTTCATCTGTGTGTGCCTCAGATTATTTAGCAGGCTCCAATCATTTCAGTAATTTAAACATGCAAATATGTAATTAAAAGTAAGAAGAGCAAGAATGTTGCTTATAAACCAGTGAATGCAGAAAAGCAGTCAGCACTACACACATCTCTCTTTTCAGATGCAGCAAGCTGTCAATTTACAAAGATTCTTGGATACTGAGATGACAAAAAATGCCTCATAAAATCATTCTGATAGGAGATACCTGGTTTTTCTCTACCCTGATATTTTCTCTCCTGATGATATTAAAATGGAATGATCTACTTCTTTAATCATCACTGCTGCAAAAGGTAGCTACCGTCAGCTAGCAAAGTACATTCCCAGTACTCTGGACTCCATTCGCATGCATCTCCTTCACGCTGTCACACTCTCACCACATCAGTCATCATTGGTACATTCCTCACTATATTTAAGCAGGCTTCAGTAGCTCCACTACTTAAAAAACACACTGGACCAATCACAAGTCAAACTACAGACAGGTCTTTCTCCACTCACTTGTCTAACACTTCTGAGAATATTGTCCTCAATCTGATCTTCTCACACTGAATAATCTTCTGGATCTACACCAATATAGCTCCAAAGCTGGACACTACTATTGCTATGCAGCTGACATCCAACTCTACCTGACCTTTCCTCCAGAAGAAACCACTGGAGAAAAGAAACCTAAAGGATGAACCTCCCCAAAGACCATATTGTCTTTCCTACCTTTCTTCATGGTATCAGTATATGGCTTGGATCAGCTTCCTAGGAACCAAGGATTAACGACAGATGACCAGCTATCCTTTGTTGACCAATTGTAGCTAATATCTTGATCTTGTAGATTTGCTTTGTATACAATCTTGGCCAAAATTATCGGCACCCCTGGAATTAACTCAGAAAATGCACCATTTCTCACAGAAAATTGTGGCAATTACAAATGTTTTGGTATACATATGCTTATTTCCTTTATGTGCATTGGAACAACACAAAAAAGAGGGGAAAAAGCCAAATTTTACATCATTTCACACAGAACTCAAAAACTGGGCCGGACAAAATTATTGCCACCCTCATCTTAATATTTGGTTGCACGCCCTTTGGAAAAAATAACTGAAAGCAATCACTTCCTATTACTATCAACAAGCTTGTTACACCTCTCAACTGGAATTTTCAACCACTCTTCTTCTGCAAACTGCTCAAGGTTTCTCAGATTTGAAGGGTGCCTTCTCCCAACAGCAATGTTGAGATCTCTCCATAAGTGTTCAATCGGATTTAGATCCAGACTCATTGCTGGCCACTTCAGAGCACTCGAACGCTTTGTCTTCAACCATTTCTGGGCACTTTTAGAGGTATGTTTGGGGTTCATTGTCCTGCTGGAACACCCATGACCTGACGCAGACCCAGCTTTCTAACACTGGGCTCTACATTGAGCTCCAAAATTTTTTGGTAGTCTTCAGATTTCATGATGCCTTGCACACAGTCAAGGCATCCAGTGCCAGAGGCAGCAAAACATCCCCAAAACGTCTTAGAACCTCCACCATGTTTGACTGTAGATACTATGGTCTTTTCTTTGTAGATCTCATTCCGTTTTCTGTAAACAGTAGAATGATGAGCTTTACCAAAAAGCTCTACCTTGGTCTCATCTGTCCACAAGATGTTCTCTCAGAAGGATTTTGGCTTCCTCAAGTACGTTTTGGCAAACTTCAGTCTGGCTTTTTATGTTTCTGTGTCAGCAGTGGGATACTTCTGGGTCTCCTGCCATAGCATTCATTTCGTTCAGATGTCGACGGATAGTTCGAGTTGACATTGTTGCACCCCGAGTCTGCAGAACAGCTTAAATTTGTTTAGAAGTTGATTGGGGCTGTTTATCCACCATTCAGACTATCCTTCATTGCAGTCTTTTATCAATTTCTCTCTTCCATCCAAGTCCTAGGAGATTAGCTACAGTGCCATGTGTTGTGAACTTCTTGATTATGTTGTGCACAGTGGACAAAGGAACATGAAGATCTCTGGAGATGGACTTGTAGTCTTGAAATTGTTGATATTTTTCCAGAATTTTTGTTCTCAAGTCCTCAGACAATTCAATGCTCTTCTTTCTGTTCTCCATGCTTAGTGTGGCACACAAACGCACATCAGAATGGTTGAGTCAACTTTTCTCCACTTTAACTGGCTTCAGGTGTGATTGTCAGCACCTGTTTCTTCCCACAGGTGAGTTCAAACCAGCATCATATGCTTGAAATAAAACGATTTACCCACAATTTTGAAAAGGTGCCAATAATTTTGTCCGGCCCATTTTTGAGTTCTGTGAAATTATGTCAAATTTGGCTTTTTTCTCTGTTTTTTGTGTTGATCTAATGCACACAAAGGAAATAAACACATGTATACCAAAACATTTCTCATTGCAACAATTTTCTGGGAAAAATGGTGCATTTTCTGGAAAAATTCCAGGGGTGCCGATAATTTCGGCCATGACTAACATGTTGGTTAAACCATATCTATCAGAATATGCAGGTTAACTCCAATTATTTGTCATCTCACAACTATACTAATGCAACGTTTTACATAATGACCCCAATCATTATTCAAAAAGATGTGTTTTCTCTCTTTTGTTATTCCAGATCAGAAAGGAATTCGGGAAAAACCCTATGGTGTCTCTGGAGAAGTCCTTCATGTAGAAACCAGATTAGTACATCCAAACACACCTCATTCAGCTTCTCCAGTAATGGTTTTAATTTGTTCCCCACTACACCTCCCTTAGTTTTCATCAGGTTAAGACGTTTTGCTGTAGGTGACTCAGAACACAGCAGCATGTCTGGTATTCAATCAGCTGAATTGCTCTCATGTTATATCCCCCCTAGTTTATATCTTTATTGGTTCCTTGTTAAATTTAATGAAATTTAGAGTCTTTGGTTCTGTTTACATTTTTAAAATGCGTCTTGGGCAACTGTGTCAGCTGTCCACTTGTGATCCATCACTGTTTTCATCTGTGTCTATCATGCATCTCCAAGGTATCCAGCTCACCATCTGTGTTCAGACTAAGTTACTGCCCCGCACACAGTTATTGTTAAGTCCCTGTCGTATATGCATCAGGACGCATTAATGTTTAAACTACAAAGAGTGGTGAAGTGCATTCCAGACCACCTCGGCAAGTGGTTTGAGTAATCGGATCACAATACATCTTGTACAGAAACTCCGCACGGAAACTCCTGACGAGTTCTGTGACTAGGTTGTTGGGTGAATTGTTCGATAAGCAAGGAGCCACCCCTTACCAATATTTCAAACATACTGTACTGGTATTTTCAGTATATTTATAAATGTTTATACAGTTGTGTACTGAATACTGTAATAAACAGTGTGCGATTCCCACTATGTGTTTTCTCCATACATGACAGGTGAAAATCTGAGTGAAACTGTAATAAATAAATTAAAAAAACACAGAAATACCCTGGGAAATCTCTTTTCTAGCATAGCAAAGTTACAACAAGCTGGCCGATAAGCGCTACCATTAATCATGAATGGAATTACAAATAAACGATATGCTAACATATATAGACATGTATCGCAAATTAGCATCACTGCAATCCAGTGAATCACTGTTAGCTTCCTTTTGCATTACTGAACTAAAACAGACCATAGAAAATAAGTCACGTAAGACGTAAGAAAAGTATAAGACAAAGGAAAACTTCAAGCTTGCATACAAGTGTTTTACGTGCTATTGGAGGTTGCCTCAAAACAAAAACTAAAGACAACATACAGAAATAAAAGTGGAATGTTCAGTGGAAACTGATATGGCATATCAAATTAAAGGTTCGTTAAACAGGTAGGTCGTTAAGTGAAGAGTGTCTGTATTTAGTGCTGTCCACTTGTGGTCTGATGTTGGGCCTTTTCCAAGTTTTATCAATGGCTATAGCTACATATTGTGTTATACCTTGATTCAAATCAGCATTTCTTGCATTGTGACAGTGGCACACAAATGTGTCATATCCATACTACACCTGCAACATACACCTGAGGACACACCTGAATACTGCATCATCTCTTCATGACATTCTCAAAGAAGTGTTCAAAAAACTGCAGAGGAATGATTTAAAGCTCACTGCTCAGCAGGGCGTGCATAATTACAGTATACATGAGAAGTGATAACTCAACACTTAGTACATGTGCACCTTGTACTGGGTCATTTTGATACTTACGCGGCTGCCTTTCTGCCCAACCTCCCCGACCATGCCTCTCTGTCCTTCATCGCCCTAAAATTTAAAACAAAGTGTATGTGAATCCATTTTAAATTACATAAGCTGCAAAACTATAATTTATCCATAACTTTGTGTTATAGTATTGAAATATAATTACCTGAGGGTATACATTATTTTTAGAACATAGAGCATGGTTAGAGACCATAAGTCAGAGGACAGGTAATTCTGGAAACTTCCAGTAATAACTAAATTTTAAAAATCATTGTTTGTTCAAATGGGACATAAACCACAACTTCATAAGCATGATGTTTGATTAACTTTCCAACAACTTATATTTAGATTCCATACAGACACAACATTTTTGGTTTTCCATGATGTAAATCACTCACCATGGACCCCTGGATGCCTTGAGGGCCAGGATTTCCACCGGGGCCACGAGCCCCCTGCCAGAAAAAACAACCAGCGTGTTTTCACATCCATCCATTCTCCATACCAATCTGTTATATGCATGGTGACGACAGTCCAGAGTCTATAGGGAAATGGCAGGGAATAACCCAAGACAGGGAGCCAACCCATGGCAGGGCACACACACCACTCACACAGAGAAATTCACAACCAACGGCAATTTGGCAACTCCAGTTCACCTGTGGGGGGAAACCTGGAGACTCTGGCAGAGACCCTATAATGAATAGATCCACGCACATAGAAACAAGGCAGAGACTCAAACCCACGTCTCAGATGTATGAAACATCAGTGCTAACTGTGGCATCACCATGCATTCGCCAGGAAATCCATAAACATTTCCCACCGTTATAATAAATGTCTATATTTTAAATGCAATTTACTCAAGCTGTCATCTTGCTGATTTGTCCCTGAATATACCAATTCAAGATACTAATAAACAAATGCTGACAAGTTACTATACCGCAGAACATTCTACAGTAGAGTACAGTATGATATTGATTTTTTTTTCTCTTAAATGGATGCAGTCTTGTGAATCATTAGGTATTTTTGATAAACGAATATGAAAACCAATGGATTAACATGCTTTGTTGTAAATACCCTTCAAACTCTCCCCCTTGGTATTTACAGTTGTGATGCTGGTTCTCTGCATTCAAGCCCAGCACAAACACAAGTCTGGAGGCAGGAAGACCAGACGCCTGTACCTTTTCCCCTTTTCCACCCAGCATCCCTGTGATTCCTCGCATTCCTGGTGGTCCCTAAAAGACGAGAGAACATCCAAATGAAATGATTCTGCTCCTACAGACTTCAGTCAGACTGAGGTGAACAGCTACCTGGAAATCCTTACTGCATTGCAGTGCTAAATCTCTGAGTAATTATGAAGGTGAACAGGATTATATACTATTGGGCCTTGCTGTCCAACTTCACCAGGGGGTCCCTCCTCTCCTTCTTCACCCTGAAACATTTTCCAGAGATTAAGATGAGTGATGCAGCCACCCAGAATGATAGCATATGTGAATGATAGTGCTGCCTTTTCAAAGCCAGAATCCCGGAACAATATTAATATCATTGTATTTCATTAGAATAATTTACTACAAAATGCACTCACTGTCATTATGATAACTGTAAACATGACTGTGGATATTAAAAAGCATGATTTAATTTACCTTGTGCCCTTGTTTCCCTGGCTCACCAGATTCCCCTTTTATGCCTTTGTGGCCCTGTTCCAAAGGCACATTTCAGAGAGTTTATTTTTCAAATTGAAACAGACATATTAATATTGGCTGCATGACATTTAAAGGCTTTTCAGGCATTATGGCAAGACTAACTACAATGTATCACTGAGCAGATTATGTGTGAAATAGCACGAGAACATACCTTCATACCTGGAAGGCCGGGATGCCCGGACAGGCCGAGGGGGCAGGAGTTCGGACACTACAGAATCAGAAAGGTCTGCATTATTGTCACAGATTAGTGCATTGAATGCATGTAGAGCTGAAGATGCCCATATAAATCAGAATCCTACCCGTGCTGCACTCCCAACATGCACTCCTATGGTACCCTAAACAAAGAGATCAATAAGAGATTAGCCTTGAAATATATTTGTGTATTTGGGCAAATTTAGCATAATTCCATCCATGATGAGGGGAGGGTGTATGGATATTCCTAGGCAAGACAATCAGGCGATGAACATGTTCCTAAATTTCACTTGACCCTTATTATTACTCCCATAAGACTAAATTTCTTGTTCTCAATCCCACTTAATATGACTAGACCCTAATGCCACCCCCCAGCCAATCACAGCCTTTTCTCTAACATGATGTCCATTGCATTTTCTCAAGCATTTCCCCTTGTCTTAATGCAGAAATTACCACTTTTTTTCCCACTCCCTACTAATATTTGCTATTTAAAGTTCCAGTTCCTCAACCACTCCCTGTGTCACAAAGTCCCGGTCACTGTCCTCTTGGGAGTTTGCTGGACACATCTAAAGTGAAGCAGTGCAGTGATGAGCAGTTAATCTGCTCACTATATTGATAATTATTGATACTCCGCAAAAGTTTGGTTCTTGGTCTCTTCTGAAAAAGATGCTACAATTAAGTTAATCTAACTCAGATCTAAAGAGCAGGGCTGGAGGAAGGGTCTCAAAGTGGGGTCCCCTTGGTAAATGTTGCAGTGGGCCCCCTTGCCCATGGGATGCATTTATGTTTAGCCCATAAATACATGTAAATATTTGATAACTTATTACTTAGCATTTGTTTCCTTTTGTGACTATAATTCATTCATATTAATGTATATTTTTTCTAAAAAATAATAAAGATTATTTTTTTTCATTAGGATTCTCATGTTAGGAAAGGACAAAGTGAAGGTAAAATTAAGTTAATGGACTTAATCAAAATTAACCACTTAATGTATGGATGTGTGTCAAACACACGACAGCATATTAACATTTGTGTGAGCTTGAAATTTTAATAGTATTCTGTTCTCCTGTTAGAAAACCATTTCGTTTGATTTATTTACTTTGTTCCAAGTCAGAAGTAATTGCAAGCCTTAAAAAAAACCCAAATCAATCAGCATATTCTGTGCATGTCGGACACAACAGGTTGCAATGATACTGATTCACGCTGCCTAGACCACTGGATGCCATTAGGATATCAAGCTTTATTTCTCTTTAAACAATTACTAAGAAAACATAAAGATTGGTTTAGTTGAGTAGGGATAATATACTTGTTTGTTCAAAAAGTACAAAACAAAAGTTTATCTTCCTCGAAACAGATATTTCTAACTCTCCACAAATATTTTGAAAGACAGAAGAAGTTTTTCATCTTCGAACGGAATAACTATTGTGGGAAACAATGTCCAGTCAGATGACTAAAAAAGGGGGGGAAAGTGATGCAGATCATTTTTCATGGTAGAAGAGGAAACGGCACAATGTGCCACATACCACCCAAGTACATCTTACAGCTCCATTCAAAAGACCAGAAAGCAGTCTGTACACTTTCCAGTGACGAATAATGTCAAATTAAATAAAGATGGCATATCCTGGTACAGAAATGGCTGACCTGAATACCACAGTGAAAAGTGGACGGTAAAACAATAAAGTTATCAGTCAGAAGAGCTTAAGTGTGTCTTACAGTGTCACTTTCAATGTCTTACAGTGCATCCGGAAAGTATTCACAGCGCATTACTTTCTCCACATTTTGTTATGTTACAGCCTTATTCCAAAATGGATTAAATTCATGTTTCTCCTCAAAATTCTACACACAACAACCCAGGCAGGCTGCCATGTGCCTCTTACTAAGGAGTGGCTTTCGTCTGGCCACTCTACCATACAGGCCTGATTGGTGGATTGCTGCAGAGATGGTTGTCCTTTTGGAAGGTTCTCCTCCCTCCACAGGGGACCTCTGGAGCTCTGACAGAGTGACCATCGGGTTCTTGGTCACCTCTCTGACTAAGGCCCTTTTCCCCCGATCGCTCTGATTGGCCGGCCAGCTCTAGGAAGAGTCCTGGTGGTTTCGAACTTCTTCCACTTACGGATAATGGAGGCCACTGTGCTCATTGGGACCTTCGAAGCAGCAGAAATTTTTCTGTAACCTTCCCCAGATTTGTGCCTCGAGACAATCCTGTCTTGGAGGTCTACAGACAATTCCTTTGACTTTATGCTTGGTTTGTGCTCTGAGATGCACTGTCAACTGTGGGACCTTATACAGACAGGTGTACCTTTCCAAATCATGTCCAATCAACTGAATTTACCACAGATGAACTCCAATTAAGCTGCAGAAACATCTCAAGGATGATCAGTGGAAACAGGAGGCACCTGACGTTAATTTTGAGCTTCATGGCAAAGGCTGTGAATACTTACGTACATGTAATTTCTCAGTTTATTTTTTAATAAATTTGCAAAAATCTCAAGTAAACTTTTTTTCACATTGTCATTATGGGGTGTAGTGTGTAGGATTTTAAGGGAAAAAAATGAATTTAATCCATTTTGGAATAAGGCTGTAACATACAATGTGGAAAAAGTGATGCCTGTGAATACTTTCCGGATGCACTGTATATCAGAAGGAAAACATTTAAGTGTGATACTCACTCTAGCCCCAGGGGGTCCTGGAGGCCCGGGCAGCCCTCTCATTCCCATGGCACCCTGTGTGCGTCACACACCTCATCACATACTGTTCATGTAGCTAGGCGTACTACACATACTTATTCATTTACATATTATTTAGCTAAGGATGATGCACATAATGGTTTATTTACATATTGTTCATTTAGTTATTTAACTAGTTAAAACTGACCAAACAGTACTCACTGGGAGCCCAACTTTACCCACTTCACCCGGCAGTCCAGCTGGGCCAGACGCCCCCTTAGAAAAGAGAAACACATACAAATTTACACATACAACTCACAAATGTTACCCATTAGCACCAAATACGAAATATAATACAACAAGGGCGCCTGTAAGATACTTACAGGGGGTCCGTCACGTCCAGAACCCTAAAAATAAAGAGAAATTAATTGTAAATCAAATGTAGATAAAATAAAATTTAAATTGTTTATGTTAATTACCTTTAATCTGGCTATTCTGAACTGTATAAAACTGTCCGAATATATCAAAAATGGCATTTACTCTTCTGAGTAAACTAATGCTGGCATATTAATATGATTAAATTAAACATGTATCAGGCCAAAGCATCCTAAATATCTCAGGCACAGGATGTCAAAACATGCGAGACAGGCAAAATATCACAGCACTACCCAGAAAACTGCCTATTGCCTTGAGTAAGACCTTAAGCCTGAATTCCAAGGGTGATTCTCAATATGCATACTTGACCATGCTTGTGTTCTGGTGAACCCGTTTTACATCATCTTCTATTGCTGAAGACCAGATCCTATACTGAGAACAGCAGCAGAGAGTAAAATCCCGTGTCATTCTTGCCCCACCCCAAATATCAAGGATACATCAGTTACATCCTCTCTAAACTAGATCAATCCCATGATTCATTGCAGTCCAAGTTTGTTTCTTGGGAGGAAAGTTAGTAAGATTAATCTTACCAAGACTACAAGTATGATCTTTGCGCTCTTGATATTGAGAAACAGCCCAAGTGTTTTAGGGTCAGGCTCACTTGATAGCAGGCACTTACCTGAGCTGAAGCCTAGGGGTCTCTGCTAAAATGCAGCCTCAACTAACCTTTTTCAATACATTATAAAACCTAGAGTTGCCAACCATCCAATATTTTACAAGATAATCCCATAATGAAAAATATAGTGCTGTGTTTTGCTTTAAACCAATACTGTATTTTTGCGTCCGGACCAAAATAAAATTTAATCCACCCCCTCAAACCAGTCTTATAACATCCTCCAGTCCCAGGTTCACAACTGCAACACCATAGAAAATAGCTCAGGGGCCTTTGACCAAGTTAATGGGCCTCTGGTTACGGTCTTCAGTTTTGAAAGTTCTAGGTACAAGTTGCAGCATAAATACATTTAGTGCTATTCTTGGAAAGCATGGGCAAAACTATTCAGCACGTCTGTAGAAGCCGTCTGTACGCAAGGTGGTGATAAATGCTTTACTCCAAAGAGATAGAGGTAGAGAGAAGGCCAAGATGCAGAAACAAAAGCTTAATGAAACTCCCCAGAGTCAAGTGAATCCATCACTCCAGCTTATCTGGGCTTGTAAAGCGGTGAGAGTGGCTTGTATTCAGTCTAAGGTACTGAAAGTGCTGGGTGCCGTTAGGGTTCTGTAACTGCGTGGGAAATCGAACTTCAACAAAACCAGTTTGTGCTCTGTGTTTTTCAAGGCAGCCTAGATGGAGTGAGAGTTCCTAATATAGGGACCACAGTTCTCCACTCTGCCTGGTGCCTGAGCCTCAACTTATGGAGGGACAATGCAGGTTCTGTCCTAAACCTGGAATAACACAGCTTTTCCTGGTAAAACAGAGTGCAATATTCTCACCAGGAGGAGTGAGAGTTCAAATGCTTTATTCATGAGGGGTGAATAGGGGCTTAATGAAAACCAGACCATTTCTCCATTTTTCACCCATAGTGAAAAGCAACACACCCACACTCAGGTAATCCATATAAAGAGACCTTCTCTAACTATTAAAATGATTAAAAGCAGGTTGCACATCAGTTTCTCCTGGAAAAATACACTCATAGCTATGCTTGTCTTCAGTTCATGTAAAAAAGTATTATCCATCCATCCATCCATCCATTTTCCAAACCGCTTATCCTTACTGGGTCGCGGGGGGTCCGGAGCCTATCC
>JAODJX010000043.1:16168718-16187857 GCA_026776945.1 Isichthys henryi
AGTGTGCCCTGCGATAGGCTGGCCCCCCATCCTGGGTTGTTCCCTGCCTCGTGCCCATTGCTTCCGGGATAGGCTCCAGACCACCCACGACCCAGTAAGGATAAGCGGTTTGGAAAATGGATGGATGGATGGATGGAATCATGCATTACCTTATCCTTAAAAAACATAGAGGCATACATATAGTCTAGAGACTTTTTTATTTAAACTACTGAAATCTTCAGAGGTAAAGGTAAATGTGACATTTACCCTATATTGACACAATTTTGTTCTAATGGGAAGAAAATCTTATATAATTCCAATTACCACTCTAAATGGGTTTATGTATAAATAGAATATGCCACAGTCACCAACCAGATCTAAACTTGGCTGAACCTTTATGGGAGATTATGGAGCAAACCCAGAGACCACCACTGTCCAAAATAGCAGTGAAGGAATTTGTCATAGAATTTGTCATCCATTTATATGCTGTGCCCTGGTTGTTCTTCTTGCATGTTGTATTGTGTTAAAAAGGAAACTTGAATGACAGGACGGTGTACAGAGACCAGATTGCATTTGCACCACTGTATAGGAAGGATCGAGTAGGTTCTCTCCCCTCAATCTATATAGCTCACAATCACAGCAAAAATATAAATAAGTACAAATGTATATTTTACACATCTTCCATTTACCCTTAATCCAAATATCATACCCACAAAGCAAAGAACAACTGTTTAAATTTTTAAAAATATCAAATAAAAAAACACCATTAACAAAAGCAGGATTTAAAGTTCTCAACACATTAAATTAATTCCAAATCCCATTTATTAAGAATAATGTTAAAAATGACAAAAGAATACAATGAGAGGATGAGACTTTAAAGTATGATTCTTATCAGTCAAAAATGTATGCAATGAAACTAAACCAATGATCATTTGTTGTGATTAATATTAGTGTAGGCTTGCTTGTTGGTTGGCCCACTATTTGCTCTTATCATTCACGTTAATGTTTATACAACTGATTTTAAAAGAGAAGTGATGGATCAATGATAATTTTCTTGGTTCCATATTAAGGCACAACCTGTCCCTTTATTGTTTAATCAGGCTCTTACTGAGTTTATATGGCCTATCTTATTCGACATCATTTAAACCAGAAAATACTGTAAGATAAGCCATGGCTACATTGCAGTTCCAAAGATGGACATTGTAACCAGAGATGTGTCATTCATAAACAAATCGTCTCTAGCTAGAGTTCAGTATCCTGGTCACCTGGTGAAAGACCTGTCTCAGAGCCACTACTAACCCTCTCCACAGTGGTCCCGTTGCTGGAGATGGGGGTCTATACTCCTCCCAGTTTCCTAGAGTCCACTATTAGCTGCTTGGTCTTAGTGACACTTGGTGACTTGGGTAGGGCAGTTCTCCTGGCACCAGTGTGTCAGCACTCTGACTTCCTCTCTGTAAGTGGTCCCGTCACTGTTGGAAATGAGACCCACCACCCCCGTGTCATTTTTAAACGTTATGATGATCCAGTGATCCTGTGGTGCATATTGGCAATTAAATAATTATGTATAATAATTATGTATGCCAGTCAGAGACTCTTTACACTCAATTGGTTGGTTGAAACAAAACCATTGTCTGGATTTACTTTCTGACATTATGGAAAAGTGGTGAATGAATTGAAATTAAACACTCGGGGATGCAGGTATCCTGCGCTTGTCTATATATGTTTATACAGGCATGGGGAGTAACGGAACACGTGGAATGATATTGCACATTGAGAATACAAAAAACTAAATGTATTTGTTACAATTACAAGAAATCATCTAATCATATTATAGATACATTTAGAAAAAGTAAGCATTATTACCAGGATTACACTTACAATAAATTTTAAAAACAAAGAATGATTTTCTGTAGACACACCATACACACGCAACACCTCACTAAAACATGCGGTGTCGCTAGACCCCTTTTACTGGGGTACGTGCCCCATTATTTATATGCTGTGCCCCAGTAAATAAAAAATCTCGTTTTTTTTTTTTTTAAAAATATGGGTAATGGGGGGGGGGGCTTGTGCCCCAGCAGAGCTTTATGTCTAGCAACTCCCCCGCTCTCAAGACACCATTTCCATCTTACACTAACAAGAAACATTCACCTACCTAAATAAGCAGTACCCCCTACTGACAGGGAAGGCATTACCCCATCCATATATCCATTTTCTGTATGGCTTGTCCTATTCAGGATTGTGGGGGGGTTACAGCGCCAATACAGGAGGCTATGGGTGCATGCAATCCCCTCACACATGGAGTGTGTGCTAACCACTGCTGTTCATTACCTCATCCAGTGGTGCATACTGTACTGTCAAGGTCACTGAGGATGAAACAGCTGAGATGAGATTAGAATTTAGGGAATTCGTCATGTATAATGTCAACATTCTTTTCCCCACAAAAACTTTTACATTACTAAAATTTGATATAAAAATAAAATTTGTTTCAAAACTTCATACTTTGTTAATGCATGTCCAGGCTTTGTGCGCCAGCATATTTTACAGCGGTTGAGAAATGTAATGTTCATCAACCAGGACCGCACTTACAACTGCAATTCCGCACCGCGCCTCCAGATTTTTGAATCCTCATCGATTTGCGCGGGTCTGTCACGCATGCGCAATAGAGACCACGGAGAGCTTTCGACTAAAAATTATTTGATCCACTGTTGCTCATATTTACCAATGTTTGGGCCAGGAAATTAAGCTTAAATTGGGATTGAAAAAAAGACTATGGGAACAGAATTGGAATTGAATTCCATTTTCAGGGAAATTCCAGCTCCAGTTCCATTTTCTGATTTGGATCGGAATTGATCAATGCATTCCGGAATGCCCCCAACCCCGATTTATACAATCCGTCTTTGAAAGAGCACCAGGGCGCCCAATTGTGTGAAAATTCAGGGCGTGAAATCACACTGACGCTAGAAAAAGTAGAAATTGTAGAAAAAAGTTAGAAAAGAACAAATTGTAACCCTTCCTTATACTGTAAGTCGCTTTGGCTAAAAGTGTCTGATGAATAAAATGTAAATGTACATTTATTGGACCGATTCTACTGCGCATGTATGGGAGGCGTCAGCGTTCACTCATTTCCGTTTTAATGCGCGCTCACGTCAGCGGCAACAACAGAAACGGGTGCGGACAGTGTGCTGCTTGAGAATCGGGCGGACACACGCTCGTCTTCGCCGGTTGAAGCGCTTTCAGTCTCCTTCCCTCCACCCTTCCTGTGCGTCGGGGATACAAACTTTGGCGCCGCAGAGACCGCCGGAGCGAACGAATAAAACCAAATACGTTAGTGCCGTTTACAATGAACAGTTTTTGCTGTGATCCTACGGCGAGTTATGGACGTCTTTCTCTTAACTACATTTGAAAATTGGCGCCCTACTGCCAAAGTGCCAGAGAAGTTAGCTGGCTAGATAACGAGATTTTAATTATACTGAAGTATAAACGGCAGTCTATCTGTTTAATCGTTACTGGTTTAGGTGACTTCAGTTTGTTGATTCATAAGTACTGGATAGCAAAGACATGTGTTGATCCCGTATTAGTTGGTTATATGAATAAACGACGTGGCTACTTAAGTCTGATCTTGCATGTTTGATGCCGAGTCTGATTTATGAATATTAACAGGAAATGGACAGCCTGGATTTCTCCGAGGAAGAGATTGAACGGCAGCTGGCAGACCTGGGTTTTACAGGGCTGCCGAGACACAGGCTGCGTGAATTTAAACGGGGTGAGACTCTTTACATACATCTACCTGGTAAAATGACTGTGAATTCTCACTGTTCTGATGCACAAATGCGTGCAGTTTGAGGCTGATTACATATACTTAGTATTAACAAGCGTATTTTCACCTTAATTTGAACACACTTCTCGTCAGATCTCGATCTGCTAATTCGTCAGGAGATGTCCGGTGATTGTACTTCAAGCTTCGGTTCTGCTTTGGGGTTCAACAGCTGCGGCAGTGAGGGCTCTCCTGCACTCGGTAAACAGCATGACACTTTCCACTTCAAACATTTCTGAACAGTTGACTGTATTGGTGTTTTAAGTCTTCATATGCATTGAAATACTGGTGTTACAGTGCACTCCACTTTTTTTAATACCCATACTTTTCCATAATTATTCATACAGTGCAGGCTGAGCCTGGAGCATATCCTAGGAAGTACAGGGAAAGCCCTGGATGGGATGTAGTTCTGTAAAGGCTATACATTCAGACACTGTGTGCAATTGAGGGAAACCTAATCCCCTAAACCTGGCTGCTTAGGGTTGTGGTAGGAATCCCAAACTGGAAATTGGGTAGTTTTCATATATCCCATTTTGATCTCCATGAGACACATTATAGCATTTTTTAAGCAGTGTCGTCCAGGATCAGAGCATAGGGTTAGTCCCTGGAACACTAGGATTAAGGGCCTTGCTCAAGGGTAAAATTACTCAGCCAAAGAGGTGAACTGGCGCAACATGTTAATGAGCAAAGCTACATACCGCTCCACGGTACATGGCTGCTGTGCCACCTGCATTTTTTTGCTGTGCTGTCTAAATATAGAATTATTCATAGAATTTGTACTGGGTTTCAGGTCCTGTGCTACCTTTTTGTTGTGGGGTGGTTCACTAGGCCGCCCTGGTGCCTCCCACCTTCAGGATTGGGGGTTCAGATCCTGTTTCTGCTTGCTGTGTGTCTGTCTGTCTGCTTGCTTGCATGTTCTGTCCACGTTGGGTGGGCTTTCGCTGGAAGTCCAAAGATGTGGTTAGGCTAAACATTATCTCTGTTAAGTGTATGTTTTATTGTTTTAGTCTGATGTAGATCTGTACTTTTGTTAGTATAGATTATACCAGATTTTTGAACTATAATATAATGTAAACATTTTGCATTGTTATTTATCTTTTGATTTTGATTCAGATGACAATGCATCTTTCAAAATCGTGGCAGAGCCTTTACCCCCTGAGAGGCAGGTAAGGACAAACGCTTAGCTAACCAAGCATTAGCATGTGTTCTACAGTGTTGGGCAAGCAAGCTACTTAAAAATTAAGTTGCTACTAGTTATTCTACAAAAAATATAGGTGAGTGACTTGAAAGCTATACTTTAGAGAAATGTAACAAGTTAAGGCACAACTATTTTTTTTAGCTTGGAAAAAAATGAACAACAAATTAACATTTTAATATGAAGGAAACCTTTAATTTGGTCTGCAGTACTAGTCTGTAATGATGGATGATACCAGTAATTATCTTTTTGATCTGACTGCTATTGCATTCATTTAGAATCAGCCCTGAAAGAAAAGCGGAAAAGGTACCAACAATATCATGACTGATCATGACTACATGTTTGCGCAATAGTACACAGTCAGGATTTGAATACATATGATTTTTCAGTCTTTCCTCTTAATTTCATTACATTGTCAAGGTTTGACCATGATGTCACCGTAGCTTCCATAGACATGATGAACGGTGCTTAATTGAAAACGGTGCTTTAAAAACATTTCAGCTGCTTTTGAGCAGATTGTGGGAATGATGTTAGATTGTAACTGGGTGGAGAGCCATTGTAATAGCACCAGCACAGTGTACATGAATTGGTCTGGAGAAATGTAATGATGTTACATTTTTCAGAGCTCCGCTGCTACTTCACTGAGTAGATAGCTTCACTATATAAAAGCTACTCACTCGGTTTTGAAAGTAGTGATGTCACTAGATAGATGGCAATACACGTATCTATCTAGTTGTACAGGTCAGTACAAGTACATTGGAATTCTTGTGTGTATCTCCCAGAGCCATTTTTATGAAATAGAGAGACAGAGGAGAAGAGAGAATTAAATAAAAGCGGCAAACACACTAATTGCAGGACGGAATAAGTGGATACACACTGTGTACAGATGCAGATAGAGGATACAGAGTGCATGGCCTCCCCCATGGGGGAAGTGGGGGGGCTGTATTTACTGTACTTAATGTCCATGGGGGAAGTGGGGGGTGCTGTATTTACTGTACTTAATGTCCATGGGGGGTGCTGTATTTACTGTACTTAATGTCCTTGGGGGAAGTGGGGGGGTGCTGTATTTCTTACCCACCTTAGTGTCCTTAGCCATCAGTATAACTGTGGCTGGGAAAAAGCTGTTGTAGAATGGTGCTTTGTAGGTGGTGATGCTCTCTGGCCTGTGGTGTCTTAGGTTGTATCTTAAGTTCTTCCTCCTGACAGGCAGAATGCTGGGTGATGTTGATCACTGAGTATGTCCTGGGCTTTCCTCCTACAGCGCGGTGTATGTGAAACGTACATGCCCATACCGGAGGTCGAACCCGGGCCCCCTGGGTGAAAACCAGGAATCCTAACCGCTAGACTATTGGAAAATGTGGTTAAATTAATAACTTTGCTATTTGTAGTGCTGCTGCTGCCCAACACTGGTGTTCTAAACAACTAAATTGGTGTTCTATTTAAATATATGAAAATATTCTATGGCTGGATATTGCTAAAACTATGAATTTTTCAGTTAAATTCCAAGACTTGACACAGTAGATCTCAAATAAATGGTATCCTCTGATGAGAGACTCAGTTTTGCCTTTTGAATGTCCAACCCTTCCCGCCCTCCCACTGGCTCTAGGCACTTCTCCCTATGGATGCTGCAGATATTCACACCTTCCCAGGGAAAGAGAGACAATGTGATTTGTACGCTCGGAATTCCGTGGCAGCAAAACATCCCCGTGGAGTGTACAGACAGGAAGCTGAAGATGACCTGTGCAGCCATAGCGATTCTGCGCTTTCACACATCAGCATGGCCTCTAAGCCTGTGAGAGAGGGCCGGGCTTCTGGGAAGGCTGTTATGAAGCGGAAAGTTGTCAGGTATGACCCCAGGGCTCAGTGCTGGTACAAATCAATGTTTATGCCTAAAGGAACAGTTAAGAGGAAATGTTTACCTGTATGTCTGCAGGAAACAAAGGGGCTGCCTTCATATCTGTGATGAATCCACATGCAGTGCAGGTAATAATTTTGCATCCATATCTAAACTACAGGTTTAGGAATTAGTTCTGAACCACTCTTTCAGTAAAATATAGACCTTACTTGATTATTCAGAAGTATTGATTAAAATTTGCTCCCTCAATTTCTCTTCATCTTATGTAATGCAGTTCATAATAACCATATAATATAAACAATTTATTGTGAATATATTGTGTGTTTGGGCTAGGACTGTCCGATACTGCAAAAGTGGTGACAACAAATCATTCGATTTTGCTCTTTCTTTACGGAATACAAAATATTTAAATAGAATGGAAGACTAATGTCTTTCCCTAGACAGTTCTTGTTCGTGTTTCTCTTCACTCATTTTAATTTTTTTAACTGTCTGTGAGTCCACTGTATGAATAAGTCCAACGGTACGGACGAGGACATGCAGAGCTCATGCAAAAGCAATGGCGGTAAATTGATAGCTAATTATTTTGAAAACTTATCAACACTGATTGTTGGGGGAGGTTCTGCTTACATAAGTAGGTTAGGTTCACTCCACCTGCTTAAATGAAAAAATATATTCCAAAAATATGAAAAAGTATTTATTTTTGGTAAGAAAGCACCAGCTCAGGTGTAGAACAATCACAGAGCACTGTATTTTATAACTGCATGCATCTTATATATTTATAACATTTATAACGGAGAAGGGCTGATCATCAATTGTGATTAAACGTTTCTGAGTAATATCTTTTGGTTTTGCACTGTCTGCAATGAACTTTCTTTTGCTGTGAAACATTTGCGCTACTGACGGGTTAGCGTTATTCGGCTGTACTGCAGCTTTCTTTATTGGAACGGATTTGTTTTTCAGAAGCTCTTCATACTCTTCACTTATGATGTTTATTAGTTGGTCATTCTCCTGAAATTTTAGCAGAGAAATATTTGCAAAGTGCGTTTCTAATTATGTCAGAATATTTCCACAGCAAAGACATTTTTCCACCATTTTAATGGGAATTACTTGTATCTTTTTGTAATTTTATGGGTGCCATTGGCTGTGACCCAGTAGACAGCTTGCAGAGCTACATGAAGTTTTATTCATGACCCTTTGTCGGAAAACATGATGCATTTACTTCAGTATGAAGCCAGTTTCACAGATGAGCCTGCCACTGTCGTTTTAGCTGTGGTTTTTAATTCTCTGTGATGGATTAAAACTGAAGATAAATCTATACAAGGCAAATGTGAACCCAGGCATTTCATGCCAATTGTTTTTCCTTATATTTAGACACAGTTAGTAGGCTGGGAGACCAGCTTGAGGGACTGCAGATGTCCGTGTGCTCATATCCCGACTCTGAGCTGCGGCCTGAGGATAGAGACTCCCTGAGTGACGTATGCGACTCTGAGGCTGCAGTCTGTGACCTGTCCTCTCGATCAGCCCTTCCTCCGTATACCGGGGCCATGGTAGGTACTCCCTCCCTATCTGCTGAAGCTTGGCTTCTCCTGAGACGTTACACTGCACAGGAAAGCATTGCTTGCATGAGCCCTAATTTATCATCGCTGAACTTTTATATTCATTATACGCAAACAGTGGTTGCATTTGTCAAAGCCTAAATTCTTTAACAGTACAGGTCGCAGAGTGAGAGTGACATACTACCTCGTCCAAAATCCTGTAAGTATTCTGAATTGGAGCTTTGCTACTTAACTAGTGAGCAGGAAGGTGTTTTTACACATCTGCTCCCCTTCCACAGTTATCCAGCCGCAGCATAAGCATCCTCACATGAGAAATGTGAAGAAGACTGATCTGGTTGCAAAGTAAGCTGTATAGTTATGATTTCCCACCTTAACATCATCCAAGTTCTTGTACAGTACTAACTTGGCTTGTTTCACAGGTATTTCCAGTACAAACAAGACTGGGAAACCTTCAGAGTACCAGGAGAGAAGGATCGGAAAGAACTGCGCTGGGAGATACGGGTATTTTAATGCTCAGATTATTGCTGACTCTGTCGGTCCAGCTATATGTGGTGCTCCACCCGTACTTCTGACAGTAAAGTCATGAAATGGTCACATTGTCAAAATGATTTGGCATGAATATGGCCTAAAATAAAACGATCAGTCAGTTTGACATCATTATCTAGTTGCCTTTGGAACATATGGATTTAACTTTTTGCATAAATTAACAAGTACTGTCCTTTGGCAATTTATCGAGTAGCTGAACTGTTGTTGAATGTGGGACACAAAGGCATGTGCAATTACTGTCCTGCACCCCAACTCCACAATCAATGTCCTTATGTGACTCACTCCTTTTTGTATTGGAAATTACAATTTGCTGAATTTCTTCAGCTGCAGCCTGTTGTCTTCATTTAAAAAGGTGATTACAGTGAATAATTAGTAGCACTGGGAGTAAAAACTAAATATGACCCTGATCTAAATGGTTTAAGGGAAAATCAGAAAGGTGAGGTGTGTTAATCTCATTAACTGGATAAATGCGTACCAGACTTACTGTGACCTACAGTGTGGAAGTTGATTTTCTTCTAGTGTATTCCATTCAAACCACAATCACTGCAGTCTTTCTATTAGTGACAATAGTGCATCTCATTAGTCTGAATGGCTGAGAAACTTTTGGTCTGAACATCTGATTTTTAACTTCAATTGGATTTCAAACAGAATAATATTTTACTGTATAATTTTCCTTTTTGCAGGAGCAAATGATGTACAAAAGCCAGCCTGTACCAGTAAGTACACCCTTAAATTTTAGCCCTATACCCCCTGCGATTTACTTGATCAAGGCTGCACAGTAACGTTTTGGCGTATGTCATGTCTGGTTCAGGTGTACAAGGACTTAAACCCTCAATGAACTCCATGTATTTTCATGCTCAGGATTTTGGGCCCGTTTGCCTTTCTCGATGTTACAAATTTCAGCTCCAGATAAGGGCAGTAACTAGTAATAATTGATGACAATTTATCACCATGATTTAAAAATGTTTCATTGTCACTTTTAAATAGTTATTACAACTATAACTTAATTTGTAGTTGTTGTGGCCCATCTAATCAGTTAATTGCCTGATCGCATGATAATCAAAATAATCGTCCGAACATGTCATGTTACTTGACTTTTTCCCCCCCTCCTTCACTCTCAGAAGCCTCAAAGGACATATGTGCCGAACAGCTACGTTGTTCCGACACAGAAAAAACGATCAGCGCTGAGATGGGAGGTGCGACACTATTTAGCCAACGGGATCCTTCCCTCTAATGTCACTTAGATCCTTGTTTAAGTGTCATAATCTTGTACACGTGTGTTATGAACTGTAAGACGTTAGCAGATGCTGAGCATTTTATTTAAATATTTATACACAATGTTTTTAAACAGTTGAGTGGTGCCGTATTTAGGGGAAGTCTCTGTAGGGGAGTTTGAAGGGGTACAGCGGCGTGAACCGGGAGTCATGCCACAACAGCTTCTTCTCCAGAAACTTCACAGCGTCCAACGTGAGCACCAGGCTCTCGTGCTTCAGCATGCTGTGAACATTCAGACCTGTCGGGGATGCGAGGAGGGTCAGTCAGCATTAAGGATATCTGTTACACACCACCCTTTCCAATCACACAGCTATCACATTACTGTCTCACGCACAACATAACTGGTACCAAGTACTGACAAGTAACCCTTGCTAGTTTGGGTTCTCTGATTTTATTAGCTGAGGATAATGGTCCGCATGTGAGAACGTCAGGGCATTGCAACAGACTACCCCCCCCCCCCCAGATCTGGGCCACTAATACTTTCTTTTGCTTGGATGAGACCTGTGAAGCTGCTTCTATCTATTCATGTAGCTGTTCTAAGATATGCACTGAAACAGACTTTTGCAATTGTTTTTTAAACTGAACTCTCCCTGCCCTGGATATGAATGTAACATCGCCTCTGGAGACAACCGTGATGATAAAAGCTTTTTTAAAAAAACTAATCAGAGGGATAAAGCAATTCTTACCAATGGCTGGAAGAACATTCACCGTCTTTAAACCTGCTGTTGCTTGGAGGAAGTTTTCAGGAAAGGTTTCATTGCTGTGAGTGGCACATTGCCAAAGAGACGTACAAGGTCACCATAAAACGTCATAACTGAGAATGCAAATTAAAGGTTGAAGTGTGACGTTATAGAAAGCAGGTACTTACGCGTCTACAAAGAGCACAGACTCGCCCCACTGCCTGTGCCGTACGATGTCCAGCAGGAACTCCGGCTCAGGGCTTGGCATCTCCAGATTATCCACAACATGAAGACAGTCCTTATGATAAAGGCCAAAAAAGACCACTTGGACAATGCCCCATTCCAGCAGAGCGGTCTACACAATTACATGTAGTTATCAAATGAAGCACATATATTCACTGAATTTTATTCATTCGGGGATCATACCACTTTTATGGTAGCTGTATATGGTTGTATCTATTGAAGTACTATCAAGTGACCTCCAGTTGTGCTTACATTCCATAAGAGCTGCAATGAAATTTATCAAGACATGCAAAGCGGATGTTGTGGATGTATTTTACCGTCTGCACCATGCTGCATGAACCAAAACAAACTGATTGTGCTGCCACTATAAAGGTTTAATAAATGGTGTGTGATATTGTATTATGTCACACAGTATATTTGACTTCTCCCCCATAATGGCTTTTCGACTGACGTACGTCCTCACTTCTGGGATGAAACCCAGATGTAAGTTGATGGATACCTGTATTTTAATGCAAACGAAGAAGTTTGGTTTAACCCGGCTTGCAAGTGAACAGACGGTGAGGCGGAGGCCAAGAGCCACGTCCTACCTGAGCCAGCTTAGACGTCAGGGCCACCTTCAGTCCCATGACTCGCACCTTCATGGGCAGCATATAATAGTAACTTGTTGGTCCTCTGGGACCGTGAGAGATACCACCTGTAAATAAAAATTCATATTTGGCATCGTATTGATGAAATAAAGAGGAAACGACCCAAGCTGGCTGTCCAGCCTCCTGTCAAGGAGAACCGCGTGGCTGAGGAAAGCGGAGCTGGAGCGGCGTTTGGGTACCTCCCCTCCAGAGCGGCGACCTGATGCTGCCTTGCCGTGCGCGGCCGCTGCCCTTCTGGGCCCAGGGCTTCCTCCCCCCGCCGCTCACTTCTGCTCTGCTCTTCACTTTAGCGTGGCTCTGTAAGGAAACCAGAACTCAGCATAGGTGTGTGTGTTTGTACTTATTACATTGTGGGGACCAGATTTCCCTACAATGTGATAACCTGTTTTGACCTTTTGAGGACCATCTTTTGGTCCCCACAAGGGGAAACTCAGTGTCATAAAACTGGCTACAATCAAAAAGATAAAAATGCCTGAAGTCTTGTATTTTGTTTGGTTACTATTGGTTTTGCCCATAGAAATGAAAGTCCCCATAAAGATAATATATGGACTATGTGAATGACTGGCATTTGGTCCAGAGTGTTCAACAGTGTGGCACAGGCTGCAAAAGGTATTACATTTTTACAAAAGCAAAATGGTGTGGGATACTTGTAGGGTCAGTCCATGCCAAATCAACCAGGGGTTCCATGGGCATCATCCCTGATTTTGATGAAAACTTGCTATTTTGATCCTTATAGAGAACACTGAAAATTCCCCAAGTTTTATTGAAAAATTCTAATGCAGTCCAAAGTTATGGCCCTTTCAAATTTGGGTGCCACGCCCCTTTTTTGCAATCGGGAATCGCGTATATAATTTGTAAGGGTTTTCAGGAGACCATATCGTCGTTTCTAAGCATGCTAGAGAGCTGAAAATTGCTCTCCTGGCATACTTTTCCCTGATGTTTGATGGGAAAAAAAAACAGAATGGCAGTCAGCGAGTGTCAGAGTATCATTTAAAAGGTTTACGAATGGACACAAGTCCTGTACACATTTTATATAGTTATTAAATTATATAATAAGTCTAAAGCTTTTGCACATCCTTTATTTTTGATCAAACGTCGATTACACGGCCTGCAGTCACTTGACCGTAACCCCATTGAGGTGATTTGGGACGAAATGTACAGAAAGGACTAGATCATCGTGGGAACTTCTGCAGCAATGTTGGAATGCATTTCAGAAAAATACCTTAAGTCTAATAAATGCCTAGAGATTTTTTTCAGCTGTACTCACTGTCATAATGGATATTTTACTATTAGTAGCTTGTCATTCTGTACCTTTTTTTCTTTTTGTACAGTACTATGCAAAAGTCTTAGGCAGCTAAAGAAAGTTTAAATTATCTTTATGTTCGTGTAAAACTGATATTATGCCTGTCATAGTGTTAGCTTAGCCATTCCAAAACCTCTGCTAAATTCACCCCATTATTTCCAGCAATCATATAATACACCCATGTATTTTTTGACTTGACCACTAGCACACCCCATATAGAATCATTATCTCATTGACTTTAAACATTTCCTTTGACTGCCTTATACTTTTGCACAGTACTGTATATTGCACCGTAATAAACTCCAGGCTTCTGACTGCTAGTGTACATGAAATTTCATTTTTCACATTTGAAAGTCAGTTTCTTTTTAAGTAGCTAAAATTTGGCATCTCGTGTGCTACACATTTTTACAATAAGGTTCAAACTGTTAGACACTTACGATTCTTTTGAAATTTCTCTGCCAGACTTCAACTGCATGCAGTATGTCAATTCTGAAAAGGTAATAAAAATGTGAACTTTAGGAAACTCAAGTAGTCAAAATAAAAAGTGCTGCCTGCAATAATCCAGCCTGCAGTCTTAATACCTGTATACATATTCCCACTGTTGACTGTTCCCAGTCAGTACATCCTGATACAACATGTGATATCACACCAGAAATCTGTTAACCTTCAGTATGGGGACCTAAATTAAAAGGGTTATTCCTCAGCTCTGACTTACGTAGTTTTTAACCCAGTGATCCCTCAGCCTGGAACTCCCAAAGCTCTCATGAATGCAGGTTTTACACAGACTATAGTAACAAATATCAGCATCACTACAATGGGCAAAGGAAATAATGTACCCAAGTCACTACTGCATGAGCCGAAACAAGCCCCAGATTACATCAGAGTTGGGTTTTACTAGTATATCATATGATTACTGTTTGTCCTATTGACCCCTTGTAGCGGTGGGCAATATGGCCAAAATTTCACATCACAATATTTTTTGTTAGAATCACACTCCACAACATAGATCACATTTTTTGGTTTGTTTACAAACCAAATGGGAATGTATGTAATAATGTTAAAATTTGTTTCCAAAATATAAAGCAGCAAAACATAATTCAGTGCAAACAATCTGTACTGAAATACCTGTATTAGATGAGTAGATATGACAAAATTAGCCATGATGCCATCTATTGTATGAAAGGCATCTTGAAAAAAAAGTTTTCAAATTACAGTAGATTGATCCAAATTTTGCATATCTAAACCATTTCCACACAATCAATGGAAAACATGGATGTCCTGACTTTTTTGGTACCCCTAACCAATCCATTCAATATTTACAGAATCTGAGTCGCGGATTGAAGCAGCATAGCACTGATTACAAGAAGGCGGCATGTCAGCATAACTCAAAAATATTTGGATGATCTTTTGCAAATTTTGCAGGTGCATTGTACAGCTAAAGATCTGGACCTGTTCAAATTTTAAGACAAATCTCACCAAAATCGAATAAGCAAGCAAGCAAACAAAGAAGGCTAAGTTAATAAATAATGAGATTTGGATCCATGTATGATGAATACTCAAAGTTTGAAGAGCATGCAAATTGGGTGAGTTTACTGGACGAATAATAATAAAAAAATAATAATACAATAAAACAAAGAATATCAGTATATGATCTTGACATATGGGAGAAACCAAAACAAAGAAACAGGAAAGTTGTCAGGTATGCAGGTATCTCGTAATTATGACTCAGGATCTCGTAAGAATTTTTTTCCCCTCGCTTCCGTACGAAATAGATCTGGTCCCACTCAAACCCCCCTGCACAGTCGTTTCTTTTTTCCCCTTATCTGTGCTCCTCCCCCCCAATTCCTTGAAAGTGTTAAATTGCATGTAACACATTTAAACACAAAACGACATTTTCAGACATTGACATTAACATATCGAAATACAAGTAGCCTAACTGGTGGCGAAAGATTCTACAAAATTTTGAAGTGGAATGTGCAAGAAAGGAATAAGTATACTTTCAGACCTGCACATCATAACAAGGACTCTCTGCATTAACTTCTACATTTCTAGGTGATCCAACAAGTCATTATAGAAATTCTACAAGTTAGTGCGTGCAGAATGACTGGCTTAGATGGCCAGACCAAATGACAGGGCTGTCTGTGGAACAGACAGCATCAAATCTAGTTATATTTGTGGTATTAGGCCTAAATGACACTCTACCTCCTCTCAAAAAGATGGCACTGCAAACATTGCAGGTAGCTGTCGGCCTACTTTGCAATTGCGATTTAAAGAATTTCCACACAACTGACATCTTGGTAATTTGTAGTTTCAAGCCATGTGGCTCAGGCTTACAGCAGAATGTGATGGAACCTTACAACCTGCGCAGCTATTGTAAATTGGGCGGACAGAAGAAATGAAATAGATCAGTCTATGGATTGGGCTGAGGTACCAGATACTGATCAACTGAAAAATGCCTGGATCGCCCCTGATTTTGATCTTTGATATCTCCTCAGCACATTTTTGAAGAACCACCTTTATTTGATACCAAATTATCATCATATCTGGCACATGTCCCCTCCTCTGCAACTCTGGCATATGAATGCTCACAGCTGAAGGGCTGCAGTACGCAATGAGGTCAAAGTTACTACTGTACCGTACATGTATAACCACTTATAGGCCATATATACTTCCAACAGTCAGGTAAAGTTGGATTACTACATGTACAATATAATAAGCTATACTACAAGTGTGTCTGCTGGGGTGTGGCATGAGTTAATGGTGTCCTGTAGTTGTGTTCTGGACATACAGCAACTCTGGACATAACAGACTTTGGATATAACGGCCTGTTTTGCCAGATCGCTTGAAGTCCATTATAAAGGGATTGTACTGTAGTATGATATGCAGTGATAATTGTAGAGAGTTGATATATGTATGCTATGCATCAGTACTGACATTCTGCTTCTAAGGAGCTTTTCCACTGCACCAGGTACTGTACTTTTGGAACTTAAAGGCTCAAAAGGAAGGTGTTGATTTTCTACTGCCGTTAAAAATTGGCACCACTGCTGAATGACATCATAACGCTAGATGGGGTATTTTCTGCTGAATTCAAAAGATGACTATAGTATATTACAGGTGCTATAAAACACCAACATGTTATGCACATGCAATTCTCATATCACAAGGATCTCAATAGTCAGCTGGGTTGAGATCTGACTTTTTCATTATACTTTATAGCATTATACTTTGTCATAGGAGACAAACTTAGCAAGTACTAAAATTTTTGTGATTATTCCTTTTCAAAATTATCTAGTATGTTTTTTTTGAAAATTGTTTAAAAAGTTGACCGCTTTTGATTTTTCATGAGCTCTGCAAGTGTTCTCTGAGCCAATCAATCGTTTTCACCATTACTGTCTAAAATCACTCCTAGACAGATGTGAGACTTTTCTTTTGAACTCCTTTTTTGCTTTATAAATACCCCAATATTTATAGTGAGGTATATCGGGGTCAGAGGTGTGACATCACATCACATTATAGCGAAATTCTGTAGCCACGCTGCATAGTTATTTATTATTTTCATTCTCGAACTATTGCTGTTAGTTACAATATATTAAAGTGAAATTTATCTCTCCATTTATGCTGTAATTCTTCTTCACCAATATGGTCATTTAAGTGTGTTATGTACGCCGAATTTGCAGGAATTAAAATTATGTAAAAATCCTGAGATTCCACCATGAATATCAGGCCCTGCACTGTGTAAAAATGACCTCATCTCAGGGTGCCCTATGATGCCCCCGTCATTCTCCTGCGCCCCATCTTCTCCCACTAACACATGCTAACATTTTTACTGAAGAGAGAAAGAGAAGAGTCTGACAGAATTGTGTGATGGAAAACCAAGTGGGATGGGATTGTAAAGCATGTCTCAGTAGAGCCATATGTCCAGTTTTACCCTCATAGAAAATACAGTCAATCCATTGAAATTGAATATTCAATTCATATTCAATGAAATATCTTATAATTCCATAGTGACACAATAATGAATGTTCTTTGCATTATAATCCATTGACAGGGAGAACTCTTGTACTCTTGTACCTCAGATTTATTTACACAAAGTTTTGTTTATATTTGGTTAGAAATTGCCTCGTTATTTTACGACACTCATGTTAATATTTAGATTGTAACAAGCTAAGCAAATCTGAAAAAAGTTAGACTGTAATGGCAATTGTTAGCCTGGTATAACAGGTTTTTGTACAAGTCTTACATATTAACTCGTCAGTTTAACCATTGGCGAAGTCCCATGAAAACTGCAAATGAATTGATGGAATCCAGTCAAATTCTCATTTGAATAATGGTCTGTTTATGGCAGGTTAGGTCATTGTTACTTTCAATGGTATAAATACTGTCTTAAGTAGTAGTATTGGTACTCGGTATAGGAAAGTACATAAATTTAAATACTCATACTTGGTCTGGGAAAAAAATTGTATTGTTGCAACCCAAATTCAAACAAATGTGCTGCACTGAAACACATTTTACCATAGATGTGAGCTCATTTAATCACTTACACATGTTCAGAAAGTTATACCTGGGGTGCACGGCAAAGACATCTGGGTGAAGCTCGACTACACCCAGCTGGTCTTCATCGCGACTTCTCAAAGACTCCAGCCATGCCTGCCTGGGACGCAGATGCCGCGCAATCGTTGCTTCACACTTGTGCAGCACTGGGACATTTGAGTCCGTTGGCAATGGCCGAACTAGGAAACAAACAAAAAGAAAATCCTCTCAAAGACGAGTACTCTTTTACTAGCTTATAGTAATTCAGCAAAAAATCTTTTTTAAAACTCCACAAAAAAATAAATAAATAAATTGCGAACAGCTACTTTATACTTGTATACTTAACCCACAACAATTAAAGGGTCAGAGGTTGTTGCAGTTCAACCTCAGTTGTTTTAAGGTGATCACGTAGCAAAAGTGATTGCAATGTTTTCCCCATAACTGTACATTAAAGGGAAAGAAATGGATTCATAGAGAAAACCCTTACGTCTGCGCTGGACTTCAACCAGGTTCGGGGGAATTAGCAGGTTGGATGGCAGCGCACTTTCTCCCGCAAACGTTGAAGATAACTGGGATAAAGAAAATTAAACAGCAGCAGTGATTAACGTTATGAATGGTATACCAGCGTGCCATGTGCAACTCGTTGCCAAATCTAGACGCCCCGGGTTTTTGCAACTGCAAGAAAAACTTACCCGTTTACCAAGCGTAATGCAGCAAACATTCAGCCCGCTCCGGAACATGTTCATCATTTTTACTAACAAAACATAATATATATGCCTTCCAATTTTGACTCTCACGCCATTGAGGTCACCTCATTGCGTCGATTAGAGATGACGTTGGAGTTAACTATTCTTGTCTTGAATATGACTTCCGCCATCTAGTGGCAAGGGGGTACCACATGCATCACCATACGTGAATCTATATAAAATGAAATGCAATCAACATAAAATGTAAAATAACGATGCTTTGTTTGCAATTTGTAGAAGTATTTGAACAGTACCCTTGTTAGTAAATTCATTTGTTATGTACGGTGAAACAGAGGACACTTCACAATAGCACTCTTTTCCGTTGGACAATTTTGGCCATTTTATGGGCACCATATCACTTTTTTTTTTCATTAGAAGGTGACTCATTAAAACATTTAATCACATTCTGTTGCTATATAGGGCACATCGTCATATACTATCCTATATGAAGAGGGCACTCTAGACGTAAAAGGCTGCCAAAAGTTCCATTGTCACCACTCTAAAGGACATTTTACTCATCTTTTTTTTTCAGCCACGGAAGCATCAGCCTACTCCTCTCCAAGTCGACCAGTATATACCAAATTTATCAGGTATTTGACCAAATATAAATTTTAATTCATCCATTTTCCAAACTGCTTATCCTACTGGGTCGCCGGGGGTCTGGAGCCTATACCGGAAGCAATGGGTACAAGGAAGGGAACAACCCAGGATGGGGGGCCAGCCCATCGCAGGGCACACTCACACACCATTCACTCACACATGCACAC
>JAODJX010000043.1:16187957-16200257 GCA_026776945.1 Isichthys henryi
TAAATTGCCCGTAGGAGTGCATGTGTGAGTGAATGGTGTGTGAGTGTGCCCTGCGATGGGCTGGCCCCCCATTCTGGTTTGTTCCCTGCCTCGTGCCCATTGCTTCCAGGATAGGCTCCGGAACCCCTGCGACCCAGTAGGATAAGCGGTTTGGAAAATGGATGGGTTTTATATCGTTTCACCATGTGCGGCTCAATTAATGATTATTAATTAGATTAAATTTAATTTAATTCCAGTCCATCATTTAATTCATAAATTAGATACATATCAACATTTAAAAGTCTCTATAGATGGGGTAGTGCCTATCTGAGGTATTGAAATAGAGCTGAACAGTAGCATTGTAAACATAGTAGAGTAGTGCAAAGAGAAATGACGTTAAAGTGCAGAGATAAAATTGTGCAAATGTCACATTTGCTGTAGTATGGGGAGTTATGAGGGCTCAGTTCGAGGGGAGGAGTGCGTAACAGTAGTGAATGCTTCCTAACATCATCCCCATTGAAACTCAGCGTCTCTTTGAGTAAAAAGCACTACGCCATTTTGGCGCACCAAAGAGCAAAGCTTCGGGACTTTTATTTTGAAAATGAAATAGTAGCGTCAACCGGAAGTTCCTATCTTCAATTTGTGTAAGCGTTTAGCTTTGCACTCCTCCGTTGGGGAGTTCTCTTGCATTGTAAGGCTTTGTATCTCCTTCCTATTAACAATGTATATATATATATATTTTGCTTTGTCTATATTTTGTAATATGGGTTTGCTGTATATATAACTTACGATCCCGTTTATTAAATCAATCGTTATCAGCTACGCAAACTATCTCGATTCATCGATATGCTAACTGGCTAAGTAACTAACATTCATTTTAATCAATATGTTATTCACTTGCATTTCTTGGATACGATGGGGAGAACTACATTGTTAATTAATTAGTCTATTCGTATGTTAGCTATAAAATTGGATTGCTTGTATTTTTTTGTAATGTTGGCCTTCAGTCAGGTTCTTGTACTAACAAATAACGTTACTCCCTTTTCCCTGATGTAGGACCTGCACAGTCGTCCAACACTGAATGTTTATATGATTTCAGCGATCTGACCATTACTTTGTCTTTTAATCAAAGGTTAGCAAACGTCTGCAGTGAATTTTGAACAATTCATAGTTTTTCCTAAGTTTATAGTATATTTCTAATGTCATTTAGTGATCCCTTCTTTGGTATCCATTTGTTTGGTTCCTAGCCTGACAGAAGAAATGTCTGGTATGGGAGGAGGTAAGAGGACAGCCGGACTTGGAGGGGACAGCCCCCCTGGACCGGTGGAAAAGAAGGGGAAAAAAGAAGAGAAAACCACCACCACGTTGATTGAACCTATTCGCATAGGTGGTGTGTCCTCTACGGTCAGTCACATTGCTCTCAGTTTTCTATCTGTACTGTATTCAGCTCAGCGTTGAATTTCAACAGTGCTAATGTTTCATTGCTTGCAGCTGCTTTTCTCTGGATTTGTTGTCATTTATTAATCCCACTTGTTTTTGTCCTCCATATTTAAAATGTTCTCTGTACCAATGTCTCCCAGCACAGTCCTCAAGGATCACCTGGCAGTCCATGTTTTTGCTGACTCTCAGATTCTGGGTGTTGGTAGGTAGCAAAACATGGACTGTTTGGGAGTCCCCAAGGACTGAGGTGGCAAACACTGCAATATACCTAGAAGCACCAGGCTGTCTTTTGGCTCAGTGGGCAGCACTGTAGCCTCACACCTTCAAGGCGTCATGAGTTTTCATGAGTTTGCTATGAGGAATGGTATTATGCTATGAGGCATAAAGCTGCTGTGCAAACTTAGAGACATCTGAAAAAACTATGCAGCCAACCCTTCCATGTTGCAGGAGCTAGAGGTACAAGCCACCCTCCACATGGAAAAACTGCATAAAAGTTCTGGTCCCTTTGGCGAGCGAAGCTAAGCAAGATCACTGTGGGATATCAGTGAGAAGTTGCTGTAAATGCCCTTGCGTCCTTCAAACTAGCACTTAGGGCTACACGATATCACATCACGATGTATTCGCAATTATATGTTGTACGCTCAATATTACCAGGGCTTTAGATGAGAGGCAAAACATTTATCTGGATGCTGGTTTTTCGGTACTTTACGGATATTTCCTTACGCCCACGATTTGGTCAGCAGATTAGTAGTATGCATAAAATACGAATGAGATGCATTTTGTGACGCCAATAATCTGTATAAATTCGTCATACCTTTAGGTTTATTAAATTAGGTTCCTGGAGCTCACCACATGGTACTGTTTTGGTAAATTTTGGAAGCAATAAACATTGAAGGGGCAGTGACAAAAGGGACAGCTCAGCAGCCATAACATCTTTTGCGAACATTGGTGTTGTGGCGGTACTTTTTGTAATTACATGTTTATTAAACATTAGGATATGCTGTTTTTACAGATTACTAATGTTTTAGGTACACTTCTAATCTGCTTAACAAATTGTGGGCATAAGTACGTCCATTAAGTTCCCGTACAGCTGTCGTCTGCACAAATACTTCGCCCGTTTTCTAAAGCCCTGGTGATCATTACACATGTGCATGTAATTGTGAGTACGTCATGATGTGATATTATGCAGCTCTATTAGCACTGTACATATATTTGTGCATTTATGAGTTACTAAACTTTGTGTGTGTGTTCTGCAGTTTTGCAAAACTCCAAAAAAAAAATTCCGTTTAGTTTATTATAGGGATGGGCCGATCCACATTTTTTCAGTTCCACCAATACAGATACAGATTCCAATACAAGAGCTCTTTTTACTTTATTCTTCATAAAAAAATGTAAGCTAGTAAATACAGATGAAAAAAATGTATGATGAAAAATATTTCATTAGGCTACTACAAACATACGTAATGTACTGTTCCACCTCGTTTGTACATCTAAGCGTTTTTGAGGCATTTGCAGTTCAAAGCAAGTATACACAAGTGGCGAATGCTTAAAATTTTAAATTTTTCTCCCATTGGCGTCAGCTCAGTTACACTTTGTTGCGATGGCAGCCCCTCTTGTATCATAAGCTGCAGCGAGTTCGCAAAACAGTCGAAGTTAGCGACTCCCCAAATCATCCATTGCTTTTTTTTGTCTCGCACAGTTGTGTGCGCTTTGTGGGGTTGTCGATTAAATGTTATTCCCACCTCTCAAACCTTTATTTTACAAAGATTGCAAAGATGTCACAGCAGGTGGAAGTCACTGTATTCACACCCACTGAGTAGCATAAAAGACAGAGGGGCAGTGTTAGCGTTTTATTTCAATGCTGCAAAAAAACTCACGGGAAAATGGGAAAGAGCTGTTGTGCGAATTATTGTACAAATAGATTTAACACAACATAGGAGCTATCTTATGCTGCCTCTGAAATATTGAAACTGTACTGTGGAAAATCATGATGCAGAAGAGGGTTGAATATAGTAATATGATGCTTGTGTTTTCCTGGTGAATCTGTTGTGTCATTTATTTTCGGTGTGCCTCTCGTACAGGAGGAGATGGACATGAAAGTGTTGCAGTTTAAAAACAAAAAGCTCTGTGAGCGCCTGGAGCAAAGGCAGGCCATGGAAGATGAACTGCGTGAGCGCATCGAGAAGCTGGAGAAGCGGCAGGCCACTGACGATGCCACCCTGCTCATTGTCAACCGCTACTGGAGCCAGGTGCGGATCGCCTAGCTAGGTCTTTCACTGGGGCTTTGGGCAGTGGTGGCCTAATGGTTGGGGAAGAGCACTTGTCTTTGAAAGATTGTGGGTTCAAATCCCTGACCAGTGAGGTACCACTGAGGTACCCTGAACAAGGTACCAACCCCAAGCACTGCTCCCTCAGCCTTGAATTAGCTCCCCCCTGCTATGTCACATATGGGTTAAATGCAGAGAACACATTTCATTGTTGTGCGCTGTGGCGTGTCAACAGTGATCACCAAATTCTAAATTCACTGTCACTTTCAATGTCATGTGACCTGTCATAAAATTCTATCACTGTACAGAAGCTTTTCCAGTACTGCTTACATGAGTACATTCATTGTAAATTCCCTGGCCCACTTGATGTGGTGGGCTGGTGCATGAACTTGGTACGTATCTAGTGTGATCACTAGCTGTATCCGGGTACACAACACAAACATTGACATCAATAATGTACAATGCACATGAACTGATCACAGAAGGAACCAATTGGGTAGGCTGAACAGATCTAGTTTTTTTTTCTTCCACAAAATTGCATTGTGAAAAAAATTACCCATACAGATCGACTAGCAACAAATATTTCACAGACATGGTGGCAAAGGATCACTTTGGTCTATGGTAGTGTTATTATGACAAAATTATGCCCTCAATGCCACTTTGAATTATAATACCAGTACTGCAAGGATACCAATGCAGAAAAAAAGTTATTGTTCATGGTTGTGTCACTGATTTTCAGGAGACATTTATCTGATTTTAATTGTTACTCTTTTAACTTGAACAAATCTCACTGTACTCCAGCACATTCAGGCATACGAACGAACAGGACTGTAAAGTCTAAATTGTGTTCATGTGGCTTCCGTTTCCTGTCCGCAACATTCTTTTTTTTGCGCGCCAATTCTGGATAGTATGATTTCTGGCCACTACTCCCGCTGCACAGCAGGGTAACGTGCGTACTTCCAGCATCCTAGTTCTTTGTACTTGCGTATACCCTTAAAATGATGTTGAATAATGATTTATGAACATTTCAAATTATGAAAGGCTGTTCGATATGTATCTCATTCGTAAGTAGAGGAGTGTCTGTATTGCCAAGCATCACATTACGATTACCCTGATCCTTTCAGCTACAAGGGGATCGATAATACATTCTATTAAGTTTATAAACGGTATATCCATCCCCGATTGTCATGCACTCCCGCCTTATTATTAATAAAAATACACGTTAGAGGGGTGGAGCGCTGCATTTAACCCTCTGGGGTCTAGGTGTAGGGAACACACTGTCACTGACTGGGGTATGGTCACACATTTCATTCAATGTCATAAACTTAATTCATGGCAAATAAAGTATGGACGTTTTGAAAAGAAGACAGATTACAGATTTAGTCATTATTACGATTTCAGCGGGTTATGAACTGAAATACACAAGAAAGATACGCGGTATCGCCGACGATGCCGTTGACTCCAGAAGGTTGAGGAGAGTATTCGGGGCTAGAGGGCGAGAGTGGGATTAGACTGGATTTTGAGAGGGCGCCGCGCTGATTAACGAGGAAAAAAAAGCATGCAAGTGCGCAAAACTATAAAATGTATTTCTTTTGTGATGAAACTCATCACCATTACCCTCCACTATAAAATAAATAGCGTACAGATATGTGCCCATAAAGGTTACAGCTCTTTCTTGTGCTTTCATTCATCTGCTCAATAAACACAAAATACTTCCCGCTCAGTGCATTAAACTTGATTATCTAACTGTTTAAAACACAGCATAACATCATAACCTGTAGGTATAGATGCTAGCGTAGCCTGTTTGCCATATTGTAAGATCTTATGTTATAAGATCTCTTTCATAAATCACTGACTTGAAGCTTGCATCTTTTTTATGCAGAGCACTAGGAGCAGATACTAGGAGCACTAGGACTTGTTAGTGTATTTTGTTTGCTTGCAGTTTGTTTGCCTCTCAAAAAAAATATCGCTATGAATGTACTAAAATACTTTTATAAAGCTTTTAATGTGGTTTGACTAGTTCGTGTTTCTTGTTTGTATGTCTCTTGGAAAAAATAATCTCACTCCAAATCTGCTAACATATGAAGCAACAAGCAGCGTGTTCATGGAGGCAGCCACTTGTTCCGAGTTGCGGTACTGTAGCTCGAACGGGCGATTTTCAGACGTGATGTCACTCACCTCGGAATTTCCAAGTTCAAAGAGATAATCGAACGTGGCAGTTGGTATATTGAGTCCATGGTTCTAATTTGATGGTTAGCATTAGTGTTCTCTGTAATAATGTTATTGGCACTGGCATTAAAGAAATGTAATATTGAATGACTATCAAAAATGTGGTACCTTTTTAGTACCCTTATCCCATGCAACACTAGTCTGCACAAACTCTGAGAGATTTGGTAAAATGTGGGACTGTCTTCTTACACGTACAGTATAAATAACTAAATATCGTCACATTGCATACATAATAAATCTGTGTGACCAAAATGACTCAAACCACAAAAAAAGGACATTAATCAGGAATTCCATTCTGCTATGTGATTGCTATGAAAAAGCAAGATTTTTGCTTAGCCGGACAACCTGTTGGATTTAAGGTACCTCAATTTAAATGGCCTTTATCTTCATTCACTTACAATTATCCAAACTACTTTAAATCAAATAAATAAATTCCAAATAATCTGACTAATCATGAAATCCAATTCTAGCCCAGTTAATTGTTAGCCATTGTTAGTAATATCAGTTGATAACACATTATGCGTGGTGCTTTACGTATAAAACTCCGTAGCAACACATCCACAGATAAGTTGGACGGTATAGCGTGTGCAACCGATTTAATGAGCCACAAATGAGAAGTAGTACATCAAAGACGGGGGGGGGGGGGTGGCGGCGGCGGCGGCGGCATTGTACTTGTGCATGGTATGAAGCAACCAGGCCAAGTGTGAGTACGTCCTAAGTCACAGTTATGAAGTGTGGCATATGTATTACTTGAAGCTTGACTGTGCATTGTGTACTTACATTACGCAAGGCAAGGTTATCGTTAATGGAAATTTTCCTCATTCTCTTTCACAGTTGGATGAAAGCGTGCAGGTCATGCTCCACCGCTTCGATCCAGAGGTGAAGGCAGAGCCTGCTCCTGTCCCGAGTCCAGAGAAAATGGAGACCGAAGAGGTCCAGGAAAAGGTTCTGGCGGAGGAAGAGGAGCAGCGGCCCGAGGAATCCAGCAAGGAGCCTGAGGTGCCGGCAGATTGTGGTGGCGGTAAGACCAATCTCACTGTCCCTTTTCTGAGTGGTGGGGGTGCTGGCAGTGAAATCCAGCCATGAAGTCCATGATGAATGATAGCAGAAAACCTTTCATTCGTTGTACTTTTATTCTGCTGAAAAGTACGTCCAAGAAGAGAGTGGCATGTGCCGGTGTCACGTGGCCTTGGCAGTGAGACTCCTGCTTCTCCCTCACCACCTCCTCCTTACCCCCAGGTCACGCATGCCCTCCCGCCCCCCTCAGTGACACGGCCAAGAACTTCCTGTGCGCTCTGGGCAGCAGCAGTGAAGAGGAGGTCAGCCTGCAGCTGCAGGACCGCATGCAGTTCAGCAAGGAGGCCGTAGCCCGCATGGTCTGCGCCTTTGACCGGCTGCACCAGCGCATCGAGAGCCTCTGTGCCCGGGTGCAGGCTGCAGGTAATTCAATGCCATGGGCACTTATCTCAGTCATCATAGGCTACCCGCTACTTCCTGGGCTCTGTTACTCTGATCTGCCACACTGTACATTATCAGTGGTGACTTTTTACAAACTGTATTGTCTGCTCACACTTCTCTCTTCTGCCATGTAAAGCACAGAGAGAATCTGATAAGCTGTCTGACAGGAAATGTGTATGTGTGTCTTTCCCCGTCAGTGTGTGAGGATGATCATCAGAGGGATGTCCTGACTCTGAGCCGTACCCTCCTGCAAGAAAACAGCCAGTTACAAGACCTGGCCTCGTCCCTGCAGGGGAGACACCATCGTATGTCCCTGGAGGTACTGTCATTCGTTCATTCGTTCATTCATTTGTTCATTCAATGAGTGAGTCTGCATTCTGCTCTCTCGGTGCTCCTATAAAGGCAAATTTATGCTTCACTTTTTCACATGCTGTTACAGCCCAGGCACAGGGTGCCGTAAATTTCATCATCTGCAGTGTTCGCGTCGATTGTGTGCATGCAGCCCAGATTTTACATCTCGTGGACTTGCCAGTACACGTAAACAGCGAATGTGACTTGGTGTTTCCAGTAGGTGGCAACATTGACGTACACTGAGCGGTAGTCCAAGGAAAATGAGTAGATGAAGAAGTGTTTGTAGCAGTAGTTATGGTGAGCAGCTGTATGAGGAAGTGCAGAGATACTCACTTGTATACTGAAGGAGCACAAAGATGTATTCCGGTACATGAATTCATAAGAAATTGCCCTAACACTAACAAAGAAGAGAATGTCTGCAGGCAGTGATAGAAATATATTGTTTGATATGTCATATATGAAGTGCATATACAATTATTTGTTATTCGTGTTGTTACAGTTGTTTAACAGTAACACCTGGGCTTCGGCAATATCTAATTTTTCATGCCATCCACTAGGGCAGTGTGGCCAACTTGTCAGATCATGATATTTTTAGTTAGAATATAATTTTTTGATTTTTACAAACCAATCAAATTGGAATGTATGTAGCAGTATTAAGTGGTTAAATGATTAATTAACCAGACATTCTGTCGTTGCAAGAAACGCCACTTGTAGCGTTATAATATATTTAGCTAATTATTAAGATATGTGGGATACTTAGCAACAGTGCAAATTACAGTAGCTTAATCCACATTGGGTTTTGCAAATCTAAACCATTTCCAGTTGAAGTGACTGTCAACTGGTTTGCAATAATACATTGCAGCGCACGCTGTTGCATATAAGCTTGTTTGGACTATGCAGTTGATTGCATTATTACTTTATCAGCTATGCATTCTAAGCTTTCAGTTCATGGTGCTAATAATAATATTATATTACTCTATATGTTAGGTGTTGGTTACATTGGTTAGGCATATTTGCAGGTTTAAGGCATTGATTAGAAGGAAGAGGGGAAAAGGAGGAAATGTATATCTTCATTCTTAAACGTAATAGGCCTATGGGTCATTCTCACAATCTCATTACTGTAACATATCAGTTTTCTCTAACTTTTAACATTGGCAGACAATAAGTCTGAAACTAATCTTGCCTCTTATAGTTATTCAGATTAGAATAAAAGTTGATATTGCAAGAGATTAAAAGAATGAACTTACATTTTATTATAGTAATTCTCTGTCATGGGTTACTTGCAGTAAAATTCAAAGATTTAGAAACATTTTGCTAGTTGCGTGCTATTTCTTTTTACATTTTTAATGGTAGTGCCTGTTTGGAGAAAAAGGTTCAGAGATTACATGAAAGCTATAAATGATATTTATACCCGATGAGGTAATGTCAGTTGCTCTGCACAAAATTCAAACACTATTTCACTGTAAAGTTTCGTTTTTTTGTCAAAAGATTGATGTTATACTGACCAAATATAAGTATAGTAGGCTACGGGCATGCTTTCATTTTCAAAATAAAGGGTTTCTGCAGATTTAAATTAGGTTCACAATGTAAATTAAACATTTAGCTAGTTGCCGAAATCATCGAGGGTGTGACCCCTTTCCTTGCTTGATTAATGAGTCATGCTTCTTCCATGGTCGTGCCTTCTTTTTTGGATTAAGTGTGGTTGACGTGAGGGTGAGGGTGAAGGGAGAAGATGCATTTTTCAAGTAATTTTAAATGCTTTTTTCACTTGCGCTTCTGATAGTAGAATAGAGCCATAAATGAATAGTTGGTGCTTCATAGTTACTTGTCACAACTAGGACTCATTTACTGATTTAAACAAGTCCAGTCGGTCCATCCAGTATTTTAGGTTTATGAAGTTTTTACCTTTTGGATTATTCAGTCTGTTTTAATATATTAAAGCGTAGTGTGTGGCTAAGTGGGCTAAGCCTGTGTGGCTGTAATCAGAAGGTCGCCGGTTCTAACCCAGCCTCAGCACATCTGTGAGTCCTTGAGCAAGGCCCTTAACCCTCAGCTCCCTGGGTGCCACTACGCGTGGCTTCCCTTCGTGGACAACTTACTCTACAAAAAAGAGCAAGTTGAGGGAAAGACAATAAAAGTATCAATAATAATAATATATTCAAGACATGAATATAGCCCTAATTGCTGGTATGCCATAAAAATCTGCATAACGTAACTGATTGTCTTGTACAATTGCACATTTTCACTCAGTGGTTTGAATATCTGCGCCTGAATGTATGTTTCTCTCTCTGTCAGTATAATGAATTGGTGGACAAGGTGACAAGCTCGGAGACCAAGGTGTCAGAGATGGAGACAGCCGTGGAGGACTTGCAGTGGGATATAGAAAAACTTCGAAAGAGAGAGCAGAAACTCAACAAGCACTTGGCTGAAGCTCTGGAGCAGGTTTGCACTTCAACTTCCGATGTCTTTTTCAGGTTTCTTTTCTGGACGCCTGGTTCCACCCCCAGTTCCCCCTTCTGCTGTACTTGGTCGGTTCTTTGCCTTAATATGTCTCTCATCAGTGTTTGTCTCTTATCCTTAAGCCTTTTGCCTGGCTCCTACTACTTGTATTGCTCCTTAGTTCTCACTGCTCAAAGACCATGAAGCTTTTTTGGATAATAACACTTTTGAAAGTGTGGCTCATTGATGCAGATCTTTCTGCATGCGCTCGGGATGTGTTCCATTTGCCCTCGGAACGAGAAATATCTCGGAGCAGCACAGAGGATCCCAAGTTTGGAATCCAACATGGCTGCGCTATTTATCAACAGAAGTGAAAGTTGTAGTCTTATACTGTTTAAGCAATACTTCTCATTTGTGACTCATTAAGTCGGTCGCGCACACGATACCGTCCAGCTTATCTGTGGATGTGTTGCTACGGAGTTTTATACGTAAAGCACCGTACGTAATGGTGTGTTATCAACTGATATTGCTAGCAATGGCTAACAGTTAACTGGACTAGGATTGGATTTCATGATTAGTGGGATTATTTGTGGGATAATTGTAATTGAACGAAGATAAAGGCCAGTTAAACCTTTAATCCGACCAGCTGTCAAACTAAGCAAAAAATCTTGCTTTTTGGTATGGGTCCATGGTTTTGGTATTTCTGTGGCAAATGAAATACATCCGACTCGGTTTTCCCTGAGTTTTTGGCGGATGTGACGTAATCTCGGCCAATGGAACGCACCATCAATCTCTTCACGTTTCAGCTGAACTCTGGGTACAACTACTCTGGAAGCTCAAGAGGACTTCCAGGTGGACAGATAACCCTCAACATTCAGAAGGTGAGCACTGGCCAGACTTAGTGCTTTATGTAGTAAGTGTTAACGTTTACTCTATACCTCTCTTGTAGTGGCGGTAACTTGTGCACAGCCAGTAAATGTTGTGAAATGGTTTTTTTCCCAGTTTGAGCTATTGAATGCAGAGCTTGAGCAAAACCAGGAACTAGCTAACAACCGTATGGCGGAGCTGGAGAAGCTCCAGCAGGAGCTGCAGGAGGCCGTCAGAGAAAGTGAAAAACTCAAGGTATCGATGTTACATCATAGCCAAACATGTGCTTCGGTGCTCTGATTCACATTTCAGGCATTTTGAGGGTGGGATTTAGCATGTATATGCAGGCACCAGCCTAATTTCTATTGGATTAAAGCATTGTATTTACTAGTGTTTTACAATGCTTCCTGGACATATTGAACCAGTCTATTCAGCTTGGCTACTTTTTTTGGAGTCAGGAAGGAAAACAGCACAAACACAGGAAGGACATGCAAACAACACACACCCACAGCCCAGAAGATGCCCACTCTGCCTCCAGGATTGCTCGCAGAACCTGCAGGCTTTTGTCCTGTCTTGCATGAACATTATATTCCTGGCCTTTCACTTCGCCATTCCATCAGTTCAGACCTACTGTCAGTATACTTGGTACAATTCAACTTGCCTTACATTGCAGCCTGTCACTGGGTTAATAATATCCGACTTATGGACAACTTGTACTTATGAACGAACTGCCATAAAGTGTATAGTATTTAAAAATTGGGTGAAGTACAATGGCTTGTGATGATAAACTGAAGCACTGCTTTGTGAAGCGCTCGTGAAAACATTGCATGGCTTCAATGGTTTGTCGGCTCGACGTTCAGTACAATGCTGTATATAGTTACTTTTATTATTACTGTATAATTATGCACTGTATTGTACTGTGTTATAATTTTTCCGAGTTATGTACAAATTCCACAAGACAGACTTGGGGAACAAAACGTGTCCGTAACCTGAGGACCACCGGTATTCTCCTGAGTATTCTGACTGACTTTGATTATCCCTTGATATTAGTCATCTATGTCCACTTCCCCAAATCTTGTTAGCACTTGATATTTAGAGTAAATGTCATATTTTTATTTTTGGTTGCTACGATAAAATGAGCAGGTTTGTTACTTTCATAACTAGAAGCGCGCCCCCGGGGGGGGGGGGGGGGGGGGGGGGCGGGGGGGCGGGGGGGCGGGGGGGCGCGCGGCGGGCGGGGGGGGGGGGGGGGGGGGGGGGGGGGGGGGGT
>JAODJX010000043.1:16317068-16327459 GCA_026776945.1 Isichthys henryi
ACCCAGGCGGGGATTCGAACCCGGGTTCCAGAGGTGTGAGGCGACAGTGCTAACCACTGCACCACCATGCCACCCCTGGTTTCTTCATTTGATATATATATATATATATATATATATATTGAAAAGATTAATAAAGCATAATTAAAAGTTTTTTATGTTTCTAAATAATAGAATCGTGCATTATATAGAGTTTTCATTTTATTCTGGGGTCTCTTCTCCCATCAGGCACTTAAATAAAACATAAATAAACGTAAAAAAGTGCTTAAAAAGTCATAAGCCTTTCAGTTATATGTATCTTCTCCTCAGTGAAAAATCAATGATTTTAACAACAAGCAAAATGTGGAACACAAGCTGTTTCATTTACACTGGTCATTCTCATCAACAGAAGAGTCCTTAAATAAGAAAATAAATATTCAGTGAAATACAGTGTTTGAATTTTGTGAAAAGCAATTAAGATTACCTTATTAGGCACACCATATTGATAAAAATATTGAAAATCATTGAATTCAGGTATTCAAATCACTTCCATAAACACAAGTGTATATAATCAAACACCTCGGCTTGCAGACTACTTCAACAAACATCTGCGAAAGAATGGGTTACTCTCAGGAGATCAGTGTATCCAAACATGATACCGTGTAAGGATGCCACCTGTGCAATAAGTCCATTCATGAAATTTCCTTGCTACTAAATAATCCATGGTCAATTGTTAGTGGTATTATAACAAAGTGGAAGCAATTGGGAACAAGAGCAACTCAGCCACGAAGTGGTAGGCCACGGAAAATCACAGAGCAGGGACAACGCATGCTGAGGCACACAGTGTGCAGAAGTCGCCAATTGTCTGCAGTCAATAGTTACAGACCTCCAAATTTTGTGTGGCCACAACAAGGACAGTGCATAGAGAACTTTCCAGGCCAAGCAGCTGCATCCAAGCCTTACAACACCAAGTGCAATGCAAAGCGTCAGATGCAGTGGTGTACTGTAAAGCACGCCGCCACTGGACTCTAGAGCAGTGGAAACGTGTTCTCTAGAGTGATGAATCATGCTTCTCTGCCTGGAAATCCGATGGACGAGTCTGGGTTTTGCGGCTGCCAGGAGAACGGTACTTGCTTGACTGCATTGTGCCAAGTGTAAAGTTTGGAGGAGGATTATATTGTGGGATTGTTTTTCAAGAGTTGGCCTCTTAGTTCTTCGTCCCAGAGCCATTGTACTTTGCTAGTACTACAGTAGTTTGAACCACGTTGGTTTGGACAACCGTAGTTCAAACCACAATGGTCTCAGATTTTCTTTTTGATATGCAACAAAACCTCTCAGTTATTAAGAATTTATTCATTTTTAGCCATTAATTTGTCCACACTGCTTTCCCCATGTTTGTTTCCATTTAATACTGTGTGTATACAAACCCTGAACAATAAATCATTTCAGCATCGCTATCACAATGTGCACATACTGTATGTAATAATCATATCGCACTTTTGGCACTGCTTTGTGTTTGTTGCCACAACTCACGACAACACAACTGACTCTCTATTAGTAGATAAGTTCTATTTGGCAGTAATTTTTTTTGGTAGATTCATCTCCTTTTTGGTTTTATAAAGATCACAATACTACTCAATGTGATATTGCAATGTGATTATCGCGCAGCCCTAAATATATTATTGCATCGGGCAGACCAAGACATCACAACGAGATGAAGAGAGTGAAGAGGAGACGTCTTCTAACAGGGAAACAACGTCCTTTTTATTTAGTCCTTAAAACAGGGGTCACCAACATGGTGCACCCAAGGACCAGAAGAGGGCCCGCTGTCCTCTTGTGGGCCCTGTGCTCACAGCCCTGTACCATGCAGTTTGATTGGCATTCGCCAGCGAACACCTACATTGGCAGGTTCACCATTAGTGCCTATTTCTCTTCACAGATGAGAGCAGGTTCACACTGAAAAAGTCTGGAGATGCAGTGGTGAACATTAAACTGCCTGCAATATCATGATTGGTTTGGTGGTGGGTCGGTGATGGTCTAGAGAAGCATATCTTTGGAGGGTCACACAGACTCAGACCCACTGTCAAACCTTACACTGAGGCCGTGGGTCCTGGGTTCCTCTTGTGCAGGACAATGCCTGGCCTCGTGTAGTTGTAGTGCATAGGCAGTTCCTGGATGTCGAAGGTATTGATGCGACTGACAGAGCCCCATATTCTCCAGACCTGAATCCAGTCGAGAACCTCTGGGACATTATGTACTGTAATGGTGTGTCTGACACTACTAAGTAGTGTCACAGACTGTCCAGGAGGTCACTAATACCCTGACCCAGGTCTGAGAGAACATCCCCCAGGACACCATCTGCCTTGTCATTAGGAGCATACAGACACGTGGGGGCCATACACACTACTGAGCTACATTATGAGTAGTCATGATAAAATTCAGGCCACTTGGATCAGTATGTGATTTTAGATTTGTGATGTTTTTTTTACTTTGATTTTCAATGTGATTTTGAATCCAGCCCTTATTAGGTGAATGACTTTGGTTTCCATGATTTTTCACATCATTTTGTTCTCAATGAATTAATCAATGTACATCGATATAAAATTTCAACTTGAATATTTCGTTCATTGAAGTCTGATTTGTGAAGTAAATGTTCCCTAAATTGTTGTGAGCAGCGTATGTAATGAATTCTATTGTATATCACAAACATGGGTAAACAACATCCTCTCTAAAACTACCATACCTGAACAGAGAAGTGCAGAAAAAGTACTTAGAACTATATTTTCAAAGCACTTGACATTATTTATGTCTGTACAGCAAGATTATTAAATATGTTCACCTAACATGGTGACTACCCTTCAATTGCATTTTCCGCCATTGCTGACAGATTTTCCAGGAGAAAAGCTTCTAACCACAACTCGAGAGCTGTACTTCAAACTACACAACTTAATGACAGTGTTTGTGAACATTTGAACTATGGTTTTGGGAGACTTTGGGAACAAGTCTGCAGTAACAATATACTGAAAGCAATTGCAAATTATAAATGCAAAGGATTTTTTGAAAGATTTTACCCCCCCTCTCCCTGAAAGTGGTTTCCTTACTGCCTGCTATCCCCAATCCCACTACCACACACATTACCTCGGTATGAGTGTCTATGTCTCAGCGGAGCCTGACCATGAGTAGGTAGCTATGTGTCAAACATGTTTCTTTACTTCTACCACTCAGTAGAATAACAGACATTTACATTTGTAACCAAACTTCGTGTTGGTTGGTCTGTTATTGTCTCCCCCAACAGTGAAATGATATTTTCACTCATGAGTGTATGTTGTGCATGTATTATGTCTATGTCCTGTAGCGCTGGGGGTGCCCATCCAGCATGCTGGACTGGTGTCGGCAACGTAAATAATGCAAATAGTATAATGTGCCTATTGTGTTGTGTTTTATTGTAGTATAATGTATACTGTAATGTTTGGTGTTATGTGTTGGGAATGTGGATGAGTTGGTGTTTGACGGTTCTGCTGTGATGCTTTGGGGTTTCCAGACGCTGCAGTTTGTTTATGAAAGTATGGAAAAATCACATCCTGTTTTGGTTCAAAACCCAGCATTTCACAATCCGCCCAGTCTTGCAGCAACATGCACTGTAAGCTTGTGAGGACACACTACTTAATTTGATTCTATTTTTTTTAATTCATATTAATTGAAATAATTATTTATAATCAACCAGTTGTTTAGTCTAGTTGATTCACACACGAGGTGTGATGAGACAGATGTCACTTGAGGCATCTCACTTCACACAGCCCTCCAGAGCATGAATTGAAAAATTCCCCCGTAGGGAAATTCTCTTTACGACTCCCACAACTTGCTTTCTGTAGGTGAGAGCAAGCTGGCCGTGAAGGGCAGACACCCATAGCAGAGCCCAGGGAGCTGGAGGTTAAGGGGCTTTCTCAAAGAGATGTGCCAAATCGCAGGCGTTGAGGCTTAGCCCACTGAGCCACGCGCTGCTACACTTAAGTCAGTGGAAAAATGCACATTGTTATGCATTATTGTGACATGCCCTTTATTCTGATGCGACAATACACTTACCCCTGTATGTTTATAATGTTGTTCAAATACTTATCTTATCTTTGTGATAGAAATACATATGAAATGTTGCAGAGCTCACTCACCATTTCTCATCTTCTGATCTGTATTGCAAAACTTGGTATCCAGAGTAGTCATTTCCATCCAGGTCATAGATTGTGGTGTTTTTTACATCAATGTTGAATGCTGGACATACAAAGGAAACTTTTAGAATCAAATTTGCAGATTTCGATTTCATAATAGTAATGGCAATTCAATAATGGCACTTAGATTTACGTTTACCAAAAATGTAACAGTTAGAAAAGGAAAAACAGGTGGCTTCACATATACCAATAGAAATGTAATAGGATATACCACAGTATTTTGGGAGGGGGCATGATAAATTTCGCAATGCCCCCCAGTACGGTGGTGTGAAACTTATGAAGGCATGCAGAAATAGGTAACTCCAAGCTTACTCAAGTCCTGCCTCTAACTCTGTGTGTGTGTGTGTGTGTGTGTATGTGGGGGGGGGGGGGGTGGTGGTGGTGGTCTCCTCCCACACTCCAGATGCATGGCATGAGTAGGTATAGATAACCTTGTTCAGACATAAATCACAGACACCGTAATCGACTCAGGCCAATATTAGCCATTGTTTTATTTTATAACAGCAGATATCCATCATTGGATGGTTATGGCGGTATGGATACCGATGTCAGCATGCTTTGAGTGGCAGGTGCTTTGTAATTCATGGGTACAAATTACAAATTAACCATGTATATATATATTACAGAGCCAGGCAGACCGAGACATCGCAAGAGCACCGAACCAAATATAACCAGGGAGAATCCTGGAGGCTAGACGCTGGACATCAATATACACACACAGTGGCAGATTTATACACAGCTAAGGACATGCGAGGATCGTACAGGGTGCATATAAGACACAGGCAAACACACGCGTAACAATAGGGAAATGCACCTATAACCAAAACTAGAACATCAGAACATACATGAGACTATTTACCATCACGCATGCTGGGATATGCAACCCCCACTAGCGGTACAATATGTTTGCAACACTGTTTTAGAGACAATGTAGCAACAAACAAGAGGAAAAAGGAAAGTGAAGTGCAGACATTATACGTAGTGTTCAAAGTAGAGGAATAGCAAAACATTTTATATGGTAGTACATCTGTGAGTATGACACACAAAGAAAAGAAATTCAGAATGGGAGCATGTGGCTGCCCAAAATTAATTGTAGAGATGCAGATATCGCAGTTACAAAATCCATTCGCGCTGATAAATGCTTCCTCCTTCCACAAGCACACACATTCACACTCACACTTACACAAATGCAGACACACCCGCACACATCATCGAAGACACACGCAGACACCTTCACAGGCACCCCTACACATACACGCGCTCTCTCACATACTTCAACTGCTAATTTAATCAAGAACCAGACAGCATTGTTCAGTTGATTGCTTTTGCTCACCATTGATATTACTAGTCTGTGTCTAAGAATACCTTTATTGAATCCTGTGTCGGTATCACTCAGATATCAACTGAAGCCAATGTATTATCACCGAAATTTAAACCTTCAGAACTTAAGTCATCATTATTAACTTTAATAAAAATTGGAGTTATAGTGATAAACTTAATTAATAAATCTGTTAAGTACTGTGAATTTAATTTTTATTAATTTCACAGTACTTTTTAGGTGCAAGTAATTTTATGAGACTGATTAGTTAATGAGAATTATTCCCACAGCACCTACAGAAATCAGTCACAAAGTCCCTCAGATAACCTGGATGAGATCGGATACGAACTGGTGTTACTGTAAAGGAAACTCAACTGAGTGTGTGGTTGGGCCTTGAGGTGGCTCGACTGTGGGTTCAGTTGGGTGTGTATCTGGGTCCACAGGCAAGTCCCAATCACCTGCTGATGAAGGGGAGCCAGCGTGAATACTTGTGCCAATTCTGGTGCTGCCACCAGGCGGAAGTGGCTAGTGTGCTATCGAGTCCCATCAGAAAGAAAGTAGGTAGCTTACCCTAGCTACCCTAGCTTACACGCAACCTGAACAGGAGATGAGAGCAGCTTGTGGTCACAATGAGGACGGCGGATCCTGACCCAGTCCAAGACTGCAATAGTAGGTTTCTTTGCCCTCCGGGACCGATCGAACTGTAGCTTCATCTGTCACATTCCTTACCTTTCCTGCTGCAGTACACGATCCAACATAAGTGACGCTGGTGGCTCTATAATGGAGCAGTGTGTGAAGGAGTGCCGCAGAAAAGGTATAACCTTCAGCTAAGTGGGCTTTGATGCCATTTTTAATTGAGACAGTATACTTGACCATTGGTGATATATGCTGGATGTGCTGGATGCCTCACTCCACCAGAAAGGCTTCAAACTCAGGAGACACAAATTCGGCCCCATTATCCATTGTTGTAGCCAGAATCAAGTTCCCATCGAGCAAAGAGGGTGTCTAAAAAGTCAGTGACCACCCATGCTGTGACAGTGCCAATAGAGACCATCACAGGCCACTTAGAGAAGAGATCATATACGCCAAGAAGGAACCACTGGTGGTGTGGAATTCCATGTAGTTCCCCAGAGATGTCCAGCTGTAGATGTTCCCAAGGATGGGCAGGCCAAAGCAGAGGCAGAAAAGGGGGTGGTGCAGGTTGGCCCATTTTCCCACTCATAAGGCAGGCTGCACAATCTCTAATTAGATTTTCTATGTCCCTATCAATGCCGGTCCACCATACTAGGTCTCTACAATGCTGTTTGACACATACAATACCCAAAAGGCATTCATGCACCATGTTAAGAATATGTGCGTGAAGGCTGCTGAGCACCACTGAGACAGCTCCACGAGCCACGCAGTGCTCATTCCAACATGAGAGTTCATTCCTGACCCTGTGGTAAGGGGTCAACTCAGCAGAATCTTCAGTTGGCCAGCCTGTGCGAATGTATGTACGAAGCTGGGAGAGGACTGGGTCTTGTTTTAAGGCGTTCTTTGATGGAGACAGCTGTCTTCAGTGGTGTAGGCAACATCTGGATGAGGTCTGGCTCCTGATAAACAGAGTCTGGTACTGCAGGATACTGAGTGAGTGGGACAGCAGATCTCCCACAACATTATCACGACCTAAGAAGAAACACAGAGTGACATTTTACTGCTGAAGTCGATCTGACGACGTGTAAATTCGGAGTGGTTTGCACCCTGTGCCAGTTGTTGCAAGCAAGACTGTCAATGTCTGGTGGTTGTTGTGCAGTGTAAATGCCCTGCCAAAAAGGTACAAGTGCCATCGCTCACAGACCCAGACACAGGCTAGAGCCTCACGTTCGCCCACTGAATATTTTTGTTTTTTGGGAGTGAGAGCACGGGAGGCAAAGGTAATGGATGGGTCCACTCCAGAATTAGGGAATAACAGGGAAAAGTGTGCCAGGATAGGAGGTGATGTGAGTTGGGATGTCAAGAGCTGGAAAACCACAGAGGGGGGAGGCATACAAGTCTAATGTGCATTTTTCTGAAGCAGCTGATACAAAGGAGCTGTGGTATTAGAGTAGTGAGGCAAAAAATGCAGGTAATAGGCTGTCCTGCCAACCTGGGCAACATTTGTGGGTTTGGAAATACTCTGAATGGCCTCACTAATAGACTTAAGTGGGTTGAGGCCCTCAGCCATGAGGTGGAATCCCACAAACTCAATGGCAAGTACAGAAAACACACATTTTTGGTGATGTTTAGCTAGCACCTCAAACACTCTAAGTAGGCATTCATCGTGGATGGCAGATGTAGGTCCATGGACAACTATGTCCTCGAGGTAGATGACCACACCAGGGATGCCAGTGAAGATAGTAGCCATAATCCTCTGGAAGCAGCTGGGGGCAGAGCTAAGTCCAAATAGAACTCATATGTACTGAAACACTCCATAATGGCAGGATGGAGAAGGATCTGCAGATAGCTCTGACGAAGGTCCAGTATTGTGAAGATCATCGAGCCATGAAAATGGGAGGTGAGTTCTTCTATGAAATGAAGTGGGTACTTGTCAGGGACGATTGTTTACAGCCCAAAGGTCAACACATTGATGCAGGCTTCCACATTTCTTCCTATCTATCTCCAGAATGGAGAAGCATTAACTGGCTCAATTATGCCTTCCTCCAGCAGGTGGCACAGCTCATCTGCTATGGTGAGCTGACAGTTAAAATCCAGTTATATCCAGTAGGGAGAATCGAGGTTGCAGTGAAAAGGAAAGTCTGGGACTAGTTTAGAACCATAGCGGACTGATAACCGGATGTAGCCTATCATGTAAATTTTGGAGCTGCCGCAGCCACATAAAGCAGAAGTGGCCTTAGAATGTGGCATGTGGGAGAAAAACTGCCATACAGTAGCCTGCGTTGCTGTGCATATGACGTAGATCGCATGCGTAAAATGGACTGTTTCAGTATCAGAAATACATGAGATTGATCGGCCGGTGTCTGGGCCAAGCACAATGAAAATCAAGTGATCAAATGCATCTCTAATTATAAATGTTGAGGTTAGCTCCTCAATGATGTGGGACTGCAGGGGTTTCATGAGGGATCTTTCTATAGCTTAGTATTGAGAAGGAAGAAAACAGGAACCATGTAAAACAAGTAATTAGCACAAACAGAAATTAGGGAACTTAATATCAAAACAACAAACATTAGCTACATACTTGGAATTAAACACTAGGAGTAGAACACAAGGGGAATTAGACAGAACATGACTGGAACGGAACAGAACACAAGCAGGGAAAACCTAGGACAAGAAATCTAATAGAAAATAAAGACTGGGAAACAAAAACAAGAAATACAAATAAACAGATGAGACTGGTCTCTGACCAGCATCAAACACATAGTTAGAAGGTTGCAGTCTATGCCACATGCTCCACCGGTTGAGCCATGTGGCAGTCTGTGGAATGGGAAGAGCACACTAGGGCGGACAGACCAGAGACAGGGTGGAGAACTGGATGGCCAGCAACGCCCACTGGTCAATCGGGGAGGAGACACAAAGGGCAGGGTCAGACGGGTGCCGACCCTGACAGGTTAGTTCCAGGAGATATTTTACATATTTTGGTATTGGATTCAGAACCATTACACCCTATCTATACCTTAAATCATGCGCGCCTCATCTGGCTGGAGTGTTCACGAACATCTTCAACCTCTCCCTCTCCCAGTCTGTAGTCCGAGTGTGCTTCAAAATGGCCACCATCGCTCCTGTACCCAAATCCTCCACCATCACATCACTGAACAACTGGAGATCGGTAGCCCTGACCCCTATCATGAGCAAATGCTTTGAGAGGCTGGGCAGGGACTTCATCTGCTCTGCGATACTTCATTCACTGCACCCTCTAAAATTTGCATACCGCCACAACAAGTCCACTGATGACGCCATAGCCCTGACGCTACACACTGCCTTCTCACACCTGGAAAAGAGAGACACGTATGTGAGAATGCTGCTTGTAGATTACAGCTCAGCATTCAATACCATCGTTCCCATTAAACTGGATAGGAAACTGAAGGATTTAGGACTGAGCAGCTCTCTCTGTAGCTGGATCCTCAACTTCCTGTCAGACAGGCGCCAGGTGGTCAGACTGGGCAGCATCACCTCATCCTCTGACACAATGAACACTGGTGCTCCACAGGAGTGTGTACTGAGCCCTCTGCTGTACTCACTCTACACCTACGACTGCACGGCCACTAGCAGCTCCAACATCATTGTGAAGTTCGCAGATGACACAACAGTGGCGGGTCTAATCACCAATGGTAATGAGACGGCATACAGGGAGGAGGTCAGTGCCCTGGACTTCCGGAGGTGTAGAGGTGCACATAACCCCATCGCCATCAACGGCGCTGCTGTGGAGAGAGTGAGCAGCTTCCGTTTCCTAAATGAACATTTAACGGAGGATCTCACATGGTCAGTTCACACGGCCAAAACAGTGAAGAAGGTGCAGGAGACTTAAGAGATTTGTCATGAGCCCCCACATCCTCAGGATCTTCTACCACTGTGCCATTGAGAGTATCCTCACTGGATGCATCACCACCTGGCACGGCAATAGCACTGCCTACAACCGCAAAGCTCTACAGAGAGTGGTACTGTGTTCTGGAAGGGTAATTGGAGGTGAGCTTCCCTCCCTCCAGGACACCTACAGGAACCGGTGTCTGAGGAAAGCGGGGAGGCTCATCAAAGACTCCAGTCAACCCAGTCACAAACTGTTTAAACTACTTCCGTCAGGCAGGAGATATTGCAGTATGCGGTCCCGAACCAGCAGGCTGAGGGACAGCCTTCTCCGTCAGGCCATCAGACTGCTGAACACTGACCACTAGTACTTCATA
>JAODJX010000043.1:16327559-16349900 GCA_026776945.1 Isichthys henryi
TACCCGGAGGAAACCCCACGACGACATGGGGAGAACATGCAAACTCCGCACACATGTGACCCAGGCGGGGACTCGAAATATCCAAAATATATATATATATTTATTTGGAAAATAGTACAGCAAAAATAAGAAAGTTGTATATTTGCAGGTTTTTTTTTTCATATAATATTCCAGTATTAGAATAAGATTTGCTTGTTTCTTTGTTTATTGCTGGTTCCTTAATCTACTAAATATCTTCGTGTAGCAGATGTATGAAAAATAAGAGTCGGTTCATCTGTTTATAATTTACCATTGTCATTTAAATCTCTCTGCCAATAGATTTAACTTTTCAAAATACTATAATGGATATAACATATGCAAACAGTAACATGTAGAAGCTATTGATATACAAAAAATACAAAGAGTAAAAACTATTGACATACAAATACTATCTGGAAACATTGAATTACATTGTCACCCATCTATTTGCAATTGAAGCTTGTTTAAATATGGAGAATATTATAATTATACGTTTAAGTAGCAAACATTCTGTCCAGTCTGTGTCCAAAATTTTCAGCTGCAAAATGCCTTCTGTTGTAAGCTGTAATGTAACGAAGTGAGCTCGACTAAGCTGAAAGGAAGAGTTAATCTAAACTCCAAGCTAATAATTCACTGAACTGGTCAACGGCAAAGTGAAGATATAACCACTGTTTGGAATGGTTGGGATTCCTTAAGGAAATGATCGAGGACCTTCTATGTTTTATATCAAATGTGAAGCGTGCTAATATCTTACTACACTGATAGAAAAATACTGTTATTCTTTAACTCCTTGTTATTCATTAATAGCATTTTAGATTTCAGTATAAAATTTGATTGGAGAATTCTTTGGAAACTTTGAAATCAAAGCAAGATGGGTTTTCTGTTCATGCTGTTATAAAATATGATGCGCACAGCAATGTGAGTTTCAGTTTTCATTCAATCGCGAACTAGGGCAACCTCATTAAAGCTCAGGAATGAGAAAGATACACCGGTCATGCACAGATGGGAGCTCGAGTCACTCTTTCTTACGCAGGTGGATATAGATGATGCCACTGCCCAGAAGCATGGGCACACAGAGCCAGCCCAACACGTAGCAGTACCCGTAGGAACCGGAAAGTCGCTTGCTGGGATCCTGGAGGATTTCGTTGCGGTGCAGGGTGTAGATGATCACAGCCGAAAAGTCTGTGAGGCCTGAAAGGAGCACAAGAGTGACACAAAGAGGGAGAGAAAATTACAATTTTAATTAGGCCAGCAGGTAGTGAAGTCATTAAGGACACTGAAAAGAACACGGACCTTTGAATAACTGACCCTGAATCGCTGCAAGAAATTCTCTGACAATATGAATGTGTTAAAACGATGAGTTACTATGGATAAAGTAATGAAATTAATAAATATAGCATTCTTTTGCCGGATAACTGATTATTTACATGTAAACGATGGGAAATTTTGTTTTGATTCAAGTAACGTGATAAATGAATTGGGGCATATAATGGTTCAGCTTAATTATGGTCAGTTTTTAAAAAGTGCACAGTTTTTTAGTTTAGTGAAACTTAACAGTGTGATGTAAAAGATGGATGTGTTCTGTAAGCAGAGGCATGCAGTATTGTACATAGACTAATCGATAATGATGAAGGTAGTGACTAACAGACAATTCCTTGGTCAAATACCTGCAAAGACCTGACATAGTCCAGTGATGTAAAAGATGGATGTGTTCTGTAAGCAGAGGCATGCAGTATTGTACATAGACTAATCGATAATGATGAAGGTAGTGACTAACAGACAATTCCTTGGTCAAATACCTGCAAAGACCTGACATAGTCCAGTGATGTAAAAGAGGCCTCCTTTGGACATTTTGAAGAGCTGGGCAAGAAAGATCAAAAAAGCAACGCAGGAGAAGATGACAGCAAGGACCATGAGGGCCTGGACGGCATGTAGCCACTCTGAGCACGGAGAAATGACAGGGACAAGATTCCATCATGTAAGATCCCTTTGCTGTCTCTTGCCACCAAAAGTGTGTGGCAATAATGTCATGGCATAAGGTCCAAGGGTCTGTGATAAATGAAGTTCTTACCGCTTTCCTTGGAAGACGTGCACAGCCAGGCTCCTGTGATGTTGTCGAGCTTGCAGTAATACCAGAGGTCTGAGTTCTCCTCGACGCTCCACACCCACCAGGACTGGGTGGAAGAGAGGTGGGGGTGAGGAGGTGATGGTGGGGGGCATTTACCCCCGAACCCTAACCCTAATTCAAACAGCCTAGCACATCATAGGAGTCTCTGAGACCCCCTACTGGCCCAGAAAGGCAAAACACGGTGATTATACTGATAAAAAACGTGAGGAAGGGGGCTCCTACATATTTCATGTCTGCTTATTTGTGTAGTAAGTAGGTTAATTGTAGTACTTTCTCAGAACTGAGCATAGCTGCACTACAGTATCTTTTCACAAGATGAAACAGAACCAAAGAGACCCAATGCTGGTCACAGCTCACTTTTGGTGAGACATGCAGACACAGTGTTTTGTACGGCAATGTAGTTCATGGCCACCTGCTGACATATAGACTGTTGCCTTTAGAATGATTAAGAATATTCAGAAGTTCAAAAAACAAATAGTAGACTATAAGTTCCTGGAGTAAATGTTAGCAATGGCTCACCTTTTCAGTGGTGGCAATAAATAAAATGGTAAGTGTTATCAGGTGCAGGAGGGTGACGAACACAAGCAGGAAGCCCATTGTAGCGGCCACTTCTGTCAGCCGCACCTGCGCACAAAACAAAACGGCTGTGATGCTTTTCTAAAGTTGAGGACTTAAATGTGTTCAGCGGACGCGGCTCTAAACTCGACACAGAGAAGGTCCGTTAACAATCATAACAACACGAATCTTAAATTAGCTGACTTATAGTGTCAAACTTCAATAACTTTGATTTACTACTATAAAATAATTCATAGCATGACCTATGAAGTTTCACAGTGAGGAATGAAAAAATGTTGCTTACAGTTCAGAGAATGAGTGTACTCTTTTTTGCTAGTTATTTTGTCAATAAATGATTCCAATTAGATTTTGCTTTAAGCAAAAGCATTCATAACCTGCTATGGAAAAAACTTATCACATGCACCAGTGACCAAAAACGGGAACTTTTAGGATTTTAAGCGGTCACAATATTACAACACAGTTCCTGAAAAAAAATTCGCTGTTAGAACATCATGGCACCGTACATCACACTAATGCTGAGAAAGTGCTCAGTTGAGCTTATATTATCCTTCAGTTTCCTTAATAAATATAGCTTAAAAGAAGAACAACAAAACACAGGAAAACTATTCAGAAGTGGCAAACCATGCAACGGATGCTGTCCCGCGTAAATAAGCATTATAGCATATTAAAAAACTGAAACGGAATAAGCACGAAGTTCACAGAGGCGACGCATTAAAAGATATAAAAAAGAATAGCAGCTCACCTCACGCTACTGATTTCAGGCCCAAAAACAATGAATCTCCGAGCGACACTCTCTGTCTCTTTGCTTTCGTGGTCCTTACAATCAAGACACTCCCCCCTTTAAATGTCCAGTATAGAAAAAGAGGTACAGAGAAGGAGAGGAATGCAGAATATTTTTAGGAGAAACTCTTCCCGCCCACTTCCTATTCATTGGGTTCCGTCTTTGCTTTCCTTCTGCGGGCATTCGGTCTGGATTCACTGCCTCGAAATGACTCAAGCTGGATCCGCCCAAGAACTTAAAAACTCCACATGTGGAAAAAACCCGCTGCTTTCCAAGAAAGATCACGTTCACATCTCCAAGCCCCTTAAACTGACATCAAAGACAACGGAAACGATGCCTTCATGTGAATATAAATGTGCTTGTCATTAAAACGAGTTGTGCCCTTGTATGAAATAGCAAAATTTTAAACACAGAATACGAAAATGGCACTTTGTGACGTTTATAGACACATCTAGATTTTGAATTTATCTATAACCCTCCCCCCACCTTGCCATTGAGGTCGGTATTGTTACTATTTAATGGGAAAACAACCAATTGCAAGGTGATTCTCCATTTCCCTTTGAGGCATCCATTCATTTATCCATCTATCCATCCCCTCATCCATCTATCCATCCATTTTCTATACCAGCTTGTCCCAAGAGAGTATAAAATATATCACACATCTCATACAATTTTTCAACCTCTTCAACTTTTTATCGGGGATAAAACAGAACGGGATCTCCCGGGACGGTATCTCCCAAAAAATTTGCTGCTTCCACTGCACTAACACAGCTTGCCGTTATTACTCAGCGTCTTCTCATGCTATACTAATATTATTTTAATCGCTCTCTGACCACAAAACTTGACTCTTATTCAATCGACAAACTACAGCCCTTTAAATATGGCATAAGTCTGAATATGATGCTCAACAGTTATCAACACAGGAAGAGATTAAGTACCTCAAGTAGTATAATAATCAACATAAGTGCTCTGACGAAAAGCTTATTTGTTTCGGCGTGTAAACTTTACATGGAAAAAATAGCCAATTAGTTCAAAAGACTTAGTTTATAAGTTTAATAATCTTATAAATCAAAATATTTATGTGATTAAAAATGTATGAACGGAAATATACACAATGGACAAACATAAAAATACTTTGGGAGGATAGACTTTGTTCTTGGGTAATTACTTCTGCTGTCGCATATCATCTAGCAGATCTTTTGAAACCATCCAGTTTCTGCCCATTAGAGCCCAATTTTGATCCCTTTGGCTTTGTAACCCTGACCACCCACAACCAAAAAAGGTGAGAATTTCAGAATAAATATTTATGTGTAGTTTTAAGTGACATTCAAAAATAAAAGACACTGAACATTTATTATAACAAAGGGAACATGTTTTTATCTCCTCTTAGATACTACAGGGCATAAGGCTGGGGTAAACCTTGGACAGGATGCCAGTACCTCACACGGTACACACACACACACACACACACACACACACACACACACACATATTTGTAGGGACCTTCCATTCATTCCTATGGAAAAAACTCTAAACCCAACAATGTCAATCTTAACCCTTACTCAGCCCTAACCTTAACCATAAGTAACCAAACAAAATACAGGACGTTTGGAATTTTTTGATTTTTGATTGTAGTGACAGATTTTTATAAAGTCCCCACAACGTCAAAATAACAGGTTTTTATCACATTGTGGGGACATTTGGTCCCAACAATGTAATATATACATAACCAACTTACAGTTATATACTATGTGCAAACAAGCTGGTGACCCTAATCAAGATAAGTGATCAGAAGATGGATGGATGGATGGATGGATGGATGGATGGACATGTTTAATGTTATAGAAGATATCGAATTAGCACTTCAAGTCCGAAGAGCAGATATACCTATCAAGGCCAGCTCAGTCCATATCAGAACAGCCAAGTAACTCTTGGTATCATAGCAATCCCAGCAGTTTAATTTGCTTCAGAATCAATACGAATTTACTTCAGAATCATTATAGGCTAATATGAATGTTTCTAGAAATGGATCGGATGATTTGAAAATGTTATTAATTAATCAAGATTCACCTTCAAGCTACTTGTCCTGTACTACCTAGTGGAGTAAGCACTCTCACATGCCACTGTGTAACACCGCATGATGGCAGTATTAATTGCGCTGCGTTGGGTATGGTTTCATTCGCAAAGTTATTCATCTATTTCTTTAAAGAAAATGAAAAAAGAATAATAAATCGAAAGCAAGCAGAATCAAAAATTTGCACTTTTATATGTTTTTTTGTTTCGGACGTGTTTATGTTTACTCATGACCAACACTGAGAAAACTGAGAACTTTCTTTGCATGAAAACAATTAATTACTTTGGTCTGCACTTTTATTTTGAAACGTATTAGGCAGCAGCTGCATGCCAGATAAATGTAATGCAGCTGCCAAGTTATACACAAACCACTGTGAAACACAAATGCTGTTCGGCTAAATATTCATACTCCAAATATACTGTCGAATGAGAGGTTTGTCGCCACCTAGTGGCCTTATGGACCTTCTACAATGACTGGAAACGATCACTATGGAAACTATGGAAACGAACACACAACGGACTTATAATAATGCTATTGTTGAATCAAGTCATCATCATCTTCTTCTCATACTGGTTTCCTGGTGAGGGTTGTGGTGGCAACTTACTAAGAAGGTCAGATCAGAGATCCCTTAATTAAGATCTGGGGGATACATGAAAATCACATACAGAAGTAAAGACAAATCACACCCTTGATGGAGCCAATACCCGCTTTAAATTACCTTGATTTACCTTGTGCCATTTTGTGCCAACACTGCAGATTCAACTTTTACTGCATTCATATAGGAAATGAACAGCACACAGTACCACCCCCAATTTCCCATACTCCTCATCACCGCCCATAGAATGTGCTGGGCATACGGTCAAACATATTCTCCAGATGCACAGTGCACATGGAAACTTTGTCAGGAAACTACTAAGAACCATCACACAGCTGTCCGAGGAAGAGGAGCTGTCCTAGAGCTAGGCTGGCATTGTTCCTCGTGAATCCTACGTTTGACCATGAGCAGCCTGGTAGTGCTTTTCACGGGGAGGCTGGGAAGTGTGATCCCCACAAAAAATACCCTCAATAACAGAGTAGCCAGACAGGAATGAGGCTCCCAGGACCCAGCACTGAATGCTGGGGGTGGGTCTCCCTGGTGAGCACACAATGGCTGGGCCACCCATGTAAGCTGGGTGGCCTCATTCCAAAATGGCTACACGGAGGCACCTTGGGGGCTCGGCACCAGCAAAGTGATAGGTGGGGGTCAGGTGAAGTGACATTTGGGTGAGAAGCATGAGCCAGAAGGACCCAGACAGATCAGATGTGTCATTTCAAGTGATGAAGGAAATGTCAGCATTCAACGAAGTGCTTTAACCTTATAATGAAGTATTATTCATACTTTGTGTGGCCTGGATTTTATGTTTTTCACATGCACTTATTTCTGTGCCTTTTAATTTTATGTGAACCTCACAGTAATAATTCAGGGTGACCAGATAATCCGTGTGGGGGAGGCTACTTTGAGCATTTGACAGGATTTGTAAACCACCATTTCAATTAAAAGGACCTGGATTTCAATGCCGTGTGTTGATTGGTCAGTCTCTTATAATCATGCATGTGTCACTAATGTTGAAATGACAATTGGATGAGCCTATCCATCAAGGAAACAAATATCCTCACTGGTATGAATTATCTGGATTCCCTAAATAATTAGTCATAACAACCTTCCATCTTTCACTACTTATCCTGGTCAGAGAGTCTAAAGTCTTTACGAGGTAAAATAAGGCACGAAGCTGGGGTACACCCTGGGGGGACGCCAGTTTCACAACGCTAGGTCTGGAAGAAAATCTACAAATTAGGTATTAATGCTGGAGATAATGAACCCAGCAGCTCAAATAATCAGAATAAGAATGGAAACAAGATTAATACCGAACACCATTTTTACATTTAAAAAATGTATGTTATGATACGATGGTGTGTCAGTGGTACCACCCACTCACTCGCACTCACCCTCAGCGAGTACACAAATGGTTTCACCCGTTGTCATGGTAGCCTGTGGCTTCTGCGAGCCATTTTCCGGGATTTCACGGGATCGCGCTTTAGTGCGTCGGTGGTTAATACTAAGGACAAGCTACTTATCATATGGATAGTTACTGTGGGAAAGAATATATAGCACATTTCCTCACAAAAACAGCGACAGTCTGACTGGAGCTGCTGATGCAGAATCGCCACCAGTTGAATCGCTGCCTAGACGGCGATGGGATTATAGCTTTAGCTGGTAGCTGCCTGATAATAACGGTTTCGTTTCGGAATTTAATCGGACGTATTATAATGTCGCTATTGATCGTATAGCCACGTGCAATATACGGCGGATCAAGCACCGAGGAGCAGAAGTACTTTGTGTGGTGTGTGTGTTTTTTAGAAGTTGATTTTAAACTTTTATTCTATATGGCGTTTAGCACTCACATCCCGCAGTCGTGCACTGGACGGACCGGACTCTGCACAGGTTTCTAAAAACAAGTTGTGCTGTATTTAATATATCTGTTGTTAGTTACCACCATCTGACAATGAGCATTCCTACCACCACCCCCATTAGAGTTTTATTTAGTAAAATTTCTTGTTTTCTTGGAGGCGGAGACCGAAGTTTTTTGTAATTATTCGTTTGTTTTCTAACTGTAACTAAATAATCACATTCCGAGACTATTATGTACTTTTATGCAGTGACTTCGGAACCGAAACTAGTACAACATCCAGTTAGCTGGATGTAGATAACAAGCACGCCAGATTTGATGACAGTACATAGTTCTGTACTTTACTGTCCATCTGGGATACCTATATGGTTAGCTAATCGCTTTTGTACTGGAATACTCAGCACGGGATACAGCATTTGTTCTGGGTCGGACATTTTGAAGAAACAGAACTCGGTCCCCCCGATGGGGATGGAATTTGCGGCTTAAAGCAGCATCTCGAAGACGTCTTGTGGGAAGACGCTCCACATGCAATTAGATTATGGTGAAGCAGGAATGAGAGCGATTTTCCATCCCTTTTTGGGCCACTGGACCTCCGACGATAGCATTAAAGGGTGAATGCGCGAATCCACGGACTCCTCGGGAGACGAAGCGCGTCCATGACGCCGATGGTGTTACTGAGTGGGATGGATCCCATCGATCGGCCACGCGGCCGGGCTCCGACCGAGGGATCTGATCCACGCGCCGCAAGTGGCTCCCTCAGCGGATTTGTCGGTGCCACCTTTAACGCCACATCGTCGCCGACTGCAAAGTAACATTTGGCGACCGGGAAGCCCAGACGTCGAGTCGCCCCAAATGCACCCCGGAGTTTAGTCTGTTCTTAGGCCGAGTCCAGGGGCATGGAGTGCCAGGAGGTAAACAGGCGCGCCACCACCACGGGCAAACTCCATTTCTGCTCATTGCTGTTCTTGGTGATTTTGGTTCATAAGACAGGATAAAATTACTCAAACTCAGACCAAATAAAACCAACAGGCATTTTAGCGCATATATGAAAACATATTTTTTGTGCAATTTCCGAGAATTGATCTGTAGGATCAAATAATTATTTTTTAACCAGAGTAAAAACTTTTCTGAAAATGTTTTATTGGATTGGCAAGGGATGGGATCTGACCCGCTTCCCTAAAACGTGGATTGAAGAGTTCCGAACAATATAACTTTCAGTACGTCCTCATGTCTAATCCATCCCCAGTAGGTTGGGAGGTCTTCACACCCTGAAACAATGTGTGTAATGCTTGGGCCGTAATGTCGTTTGTTTCAGCTAACAGTGTGTTGCATCTGTGCCAGGTGTCAAGTATTAGGGGTTTAGTGCTGATAGGGGTTTGGGCCATATCAAGTATTAAGGAGGGGTGTGAGATTTCCAGCAGCTGTTAGCCATAGCAGATGGGCAGTACATGGAATAGTTTTCATTCTATAGTTCAGCTGTGCTCACTTTAGTTTGGACCTCTGAATGTTGCACTAATTTATTTTGCAGTAAAGTGAAACTTTCAGAGAATGTGGACATGCCCACACTGGAAACGGTCCCTCCCTGTTTTGAGGGGCTAAGCACATGTTGCCAAGGAAACCCAGATGAGGGGCTCAGACCTTTTTTTTGTGTTTCTGTCAAGTAAATCAAACAGCATTTCCCTAAAAAGTCTTTTGTCATTTTACACCCTTTGGGCAGTCGAACACGAGTGATAATAGGTCTACAAGATGCACACCAGGTTAACTTTGCAGTTAGTAAATTCATTCAGGTTTGTCGTCAGTTTCTGAATTTGTGTTCCTAACATTCAGCGTGTTCCTTTTTATTGATCTGTCAATTTCAATTGTCAAGTACAATTTCTTAACTGTAGGCTAGTTTCTATTCCAGGTATCAGCAATTGCTGGTGACTGTTTAACTGACTAAAAAGTCGTTTGTGAAACTGATGGTAGAGTTGCAGTTAAGGAATTTTGGCATGAATGGTACAGTTTAAAATTCTTTGGGTAAGATGTAGTGTTGTACTGTTAAATAAAGTACTTGGGTGGAATTGCTTAAGTAAATTAGATATGAGGGTTGGTATCTGCCATGGGAATGAGAATATTTCACTGCAGAATAAATAATCATATTTTACTTTGAATTGTAGAGGTCACTGCTGCAGAAAAAAAAAAAAAAATTCTACTTCTAGAAAGACCTGAGAATTATCTTTGTTGCTCATTGCTGCCCCCTTCTGGGCAAGTTTATTTTGTTTACAATGAGTTTATGAACGCATAAAACCAAAGGGTTCAAACTCCTGCTTTATGATCAATGTTTATTGGTTTGTCCAGGAGAAGAAAAGAGCTGGAAAAAAGAAATCATTGCTTGCCGAGAGAAAGGTCTATGCCCTAGGTGCTCCCCGAGCAGTGCCAACGTCCCATGTGGCAGCATGCCCAGTGTAGGGAGATTCCCGTGCTGTTACCCAAGCAGCAGCATGTCTGGCAGGTCACTGAGCTGCAGTAGGTCCAGGGCTTGAGGATAGGCTGTGCAAAGGGTGCTGTTGTCCCCACACAGATGAAGGATGATGGGATTTTCACAAGTGATTTTTGGTTGGGTGTAAAAACCATTTGTTGCTGTTTTTAGCAACAGATGGTTTTTACACCCAGCCATCAATCTCTTGTGAAAATCCCTGAGTGCTGATAGGGAAAGTTTAATTACTTAAATTAGGAAATAGTTATTTAAAGCGAGAGTTTGATTTTGTTTTGATAACACACCCTTGATAAGTGTGTTTTGATAAGTGCCCCTCTTGGGATTAATGGTACCCCTCCCATTTAGGAGGAGGTGCATCATGGCTGCCGTGCTACAGAGGTGCCAGAGGGGAACTCTGAGGAGAGGAGGAGTAAGGTAAGGAGGTGCCTTAGCCTTTCTGTCTCTTTATACAGTGCTGATAAAATTCCTACATTCTGTCTGACTGTAAGTCAGTCTAAAGCTTTGTATGTTTTTTTTTTCTTTAAACTCACTGTCACCCCCCCGGTGTGGAAGTTTCATTGCAAGATTTCTAGCAAGAAGTTCGCCAAGGGATTTGAATCTTGACAAATCTTGTTTTTTTTTGCTCAGGAGGAAAAAGAAAAGGACGAGATCAGCCGGTGCCTGCAGGAGGACGGACTGTCCGCTGAGGCGTCCGCAGAGGAACGCCAGCACCACCTTTGGAGGGCGCTCCAGCGCAGCGAGGAGAACCGGCTGTTCTCTGTCAGGGAATTACAGAGCCTACAGGCACAGCGGGCTGACGAGATGGAGGAGGTGCTGATCTGTGCAGGTTTTGCGAAAACTGAAGTAGAGGGAGGTGATGTGAGAGGCTTTAGGGCTGGTTTAAGGGCAGCGATCAGATGGGAAAATTTGGGGTCTTTTTAATGTTTGAAAAATGAAATTAATCCAGTTTTATTTTGGGGTCTTTGGAAAACAAAAAGTTTTTTAATTGTAATTCTTTTTCCAGTGTATAGAAATTCATAGCCTGTTCTGGCTGAAAGGTAAATGCACTGGGAACCAAAAGGGAGCCTGGGGTTTGATGGCTGCATCTTCTCGCAGGTGGAGAACTATGTCGAACACATCCGGAACATGCTGGATGACCGGGAGTCACTGGCTGCCATCTACGAGCAGGAGAATGAGCAGCTCCGCGCCCATTTACGGGAGGTTGTGGTCCAGCAGGGTAAGCTCTGCGGCCGGTGTGCGTCGCAGTGGGTTTGGTCCCCCTGCAGGTGGCGCTGCTCACCACGAGAGCACTTCTCTGGTCACGAGTAATAAGTGACTGTGCTCCACACGCAGACATCCAGCTGAAGGAGCTGGCGGAGATGCTGGAGCAGGAGGGCCTGGCTGAGATCAGCCACAGCAGCCCCAGCGAGCAGGTGGCGTACCTGCTGGTGGAGAGAGCCACGCTGCTGGAGAAGCTGGAAGCCTGCGACAGGAAGCTGGATGACGTGAGTCTCCCTGACAGCCTGAAGGAGGTACCCCTGCAGGTACCAGACCAGCCTCCAGATGCTTCTGGCTGCCAGGCAAGTTTGCTGGGGCACCTTAAATATCCATAATAGCACATGAAACACACGCTCACAGAAAATCTTGGGACGTTTGCATAATTCTGTAATAATGTTGCAGATTTACTGATTTCATAACAAAAGTACATTGACAGCAATGTTTAACGTATCTGCACATATCTTCCAAACGGACATTTTCTTTTTATTAAGTGTCATAATTTTTTTTACTGATTAATTTAGTTCTGTTCTTGCGATTTTGCTATTAATTGCAACTGTAATGTCAGACTCCCCAAGGGGATCCTAAACACAAATGTCAATGAACCTCTTAACTCAGAAGACTCTTTTAGGACTATTGCTGATCTGTTTGTTGGCGGACCTGTGTGTGCATTTCAGCTCTCGAAGAAGCAGCTGAAGCAGAGGCACTCCCGGGACGCCAAGGACAGTGAGAGTAAGGTGAGGAGATTCTGTCCTAGGCCTGTCCTGCCCTGGGGGTGGTCCGCACTGAAGGGGCTGGCGGCAGAGCCGTGGTGTTGAGCCTGGTGGTGTGATCCTGTCCACAATGTTTTTCCCACAAGGAGAAGCTGCCCCCGGACCAGAGTACCTGGAAGAAGCTCTTTGGAGTTCACAAGACTTCCAAAGGCCCAAAAATGCGTGCCTCCGTATGTCCGTCCCCCGATCCCCCTGAGCCGCCCCCCTAATGGAATCGCATTTTCTATATAACCCCCTCTGCATGGGTGTGTGGAAGACAACACAGCAGGCTGGGATTTTTCTGATGCTTCCTCCCTTAAGGTGGCGATACACAGGGCAACTTTTCTGAGCAATATTGCCGGACAATTGCCCACCAGGTGGGACAAAGGGCAACTGATCTGGATCTGGATGATGAAAGTTTTCCAAATAGAAATTTGCGGTCTGATATCAATGGTAAAGTTCTTGAGCAACATTGGTCAGCAGCATTGCTCAAAAAGTCGCCCTGTATATCGAAAACTTTAAAGCATGTGGTCTGTTGCGCTGATGTTAATCTCCTGGTGCAGATAACCATTTCCCCTCAAGACCAACATGCATGCTCCTCCTACTGCCTCGCGCTGGGGACATTATATCTGAGGCTGCAAGCACGTCACTCACAGAAGGAGAGTAATGATGGCAGCTAGACCCTGCACTCTTGCAATGAGACAAACTCTTACAGTGTTCTATCTCCAGTTGAATGTCTTTGTATTCTGGTTGAAATGTAAAAAGGTCAAAATGTTTTTGCCTTCTACAAATATTTTATCTGTTGCGCCACCAAAGCAGTAATGCTGTCTTTAGTATTTTATTTTATTTGTAACTAGGACTAGTTCAGCAGTGGTAAAGTATTGGGTTGGGTGAGTGTGATTGTCGGTTTTTGCATTTATCATTACCACGCCCCCCCCCCCCCCAAAGAAACACTTCCTTAAAACTTGACAGATTATGTGAGGTTTGCCTCGTGAAGTCGATCCATCCTTTAATGGTGAACCTCGGTTTAACATGCCACCCACTGTGTCGTACTAACCCCTTTGACACTATGGAAACCGGGGGTATTTCTCAACAGCAAGAATGCAAAGATCATACTTGTCGTCTTGGCAACAGCGGTCATACTGGTCTCGAGGCAAGAACGACATCCGAGGATTTTTACCATCCTCTGTATATCTAGATCTGTTCTTGAGTATCAGAACTGGTCTTCGGCGATGGAAGATGACATAAAATGGGCAGACGAGAACATACAGTGGTGTGAAAAACTATTTCTTGATTGACTCCTGATTTCTTGTTCTTTTGCATGTTTGTCACACAAACACATTTAACTATTAGTCAAATATAACACAAGTAAACACAAAATGCAGTTTTTAAATGATGGTTTTTATTATTTAGGGAGAAAAAAAATCCAAACCTACATGGCCCTGTGTGAAGAAGTAATTGCCCCCTGAACCTAATAACTGGTTGGGCCACCCTTAGCAGCAATAACTGCAATCAAGCGTTTGCGATAACTTGCAATGAGTCTTTTACAGCGCTCTGGAGGATTTTTGGCCCACTCATCTTTGCAGAATTGTTGTAATTCAGCTTTATTTGAGGGTTTTCCAGCATGAACCGCCTTTTTAAGGTCATGCCATAGCATCTCAATTGGATTCAGGTCAATAGTTTTTCACACCACTGTATAATGTGTGTATATATATAATTATAAATATATAAAATGTATATTTTGTATTCATATTTATTCATGTGCATATTTATTCTTATATTTTGTATTGTATATTTAGTACACCACTACTGCTTGTGAAGCTCGCACACAAGAATTTCACTCACATGTACTGTACCAGTGTACCAGCATTAATGTGACAATAAAAGTGACTGATTGATTGATTGATTGATTGATTGTTTCCCATAGAACTAGTGGAAGTGGCTGACAGGGGTGCTGGTGTGTGTCTTTCCACATGCAAAGAGGCACTTTCTTTAATTATCACAATGCATGGATTTCCCACTTTGTTTTACAGCAGGGTGCTGAAGAGGTGTAAATTCAAAGAAGAAACTGGGTTTTTATGTTAGATATACACTCAAAAAAAAAAACTTAACTAAAGCTGTAACATATAATATTCAACAACATGGTCACCACTCTGTTCTCCCTTTTACACAGGCTGAGTGACAAAAAAAACACCTACATTTGGTTGACAGATATTAATTTAGTACTTAGTACTGTAACAGAAGTAGCTAGCCTGATTTACATTTAATGCAGTCAATGAAGCCTTACATGACAAACCAAAAGATGCCACTTCTTGAGCATGCCTATAGAAATTAATCAGAATGTCACTAGCAGGCTAGCAAGTTAATTCCAAGTTCTACAACACAGCACTGCTGTTTGCTAATTGCTCTATTTTTCTGTCCTATAACAACATTCAGTGAGCAATATCTGATAGTATATCTTACTACATTCTTCTCCGAAGCAGCTTTGTTACTACGTTATTATTAGTTATGCGAAAACGAAGTTCACTGCGAGCAAGCTGGGACCAACAGGATGTGTCATGTGGTTTATGAAATCTAGCCAAAGATGGTGATAGGCTGTGTGTAAAAGTATGTAAGCCTGTTGATGAAGGTTCTTGAAATTACAAAAAAAAACAGACAGGTGCTACTTACAATTGCATGCAGGGCATGCTGGGACATGCACCCCACTGGCGCCCCAATATTTTATTAAGTGTTTTAAGTATTTGAAATATATAAAATACAATATCTCAAGTATTTTTTTACAAATTACATCTGATTTTTTCCCGTCCTGTAAAGTACAAATTAAAAATACTTAAATATAATTAAATACGTATTTTAAATGCTATAATTCATAGAAATAATTCCTATCTCTGTGCGCAATTGCTCTGCACCATTTGGAAATCTGCAAACTTGTTCTTTTATAAATTTCACAGCCGTTTTGTTCATATGAAGCTTTTAGAAATGTGCCCCCTGGTCATGAAAGATGGCAATGCAAAATAATTACAATATCTTAACAATGTGATCATTAACAAAGTTAAGGAAATCAACAAAAAAGCTAGCTCAAAAAATGCCTTCCAAATCATAACAACCATAGACACATTTATTTCTCCAGGAATTCACGAATGACTGCACGATAAAGAAATTCTTCTGTATAAATCCTTTCAGAAAAGCTACAGATAGTAATCCAACAATGTGGGACTGCCTGCCTATACCGATATCCACACAGATATGCACTCTTAACGCAACCAGCGCCTACGCCCAGGCTACTTCCTTGCCTTCTGGTCATGTCCTCCAAAGGACCAGTTTTGGTAAGATATGTCACTGCCAAGCTGTTAGGCATATTCTAATTGGATTTACCATCTTATCATCTACATTAACTTAAATAATAAGTACTGCTACAATTTCTTAATAACCTAAAATTCATCACATTATTTCCTAAACATGAAATATTCTCAGGGCTATAAATGGCGTAAATGGTTAGGTTAATAATATAACGATTATGAAGAATTTAAGACGGGGACAGTAGGAAACGGGAGAGTTTGCACTGTAAGTAGTTTTTAATCCTCGGTTTTCCGGTACAAATAAAGACCCCCTAAATTCTAAATGTCTGCGAAAATCTTCGTGGGACATGGTGTTTTAAGAATTTTATTATTTTCAAAATATGAGAGTATATTTAAGAAGCTAAAAATGTAATTAATCATTTCCTGTAATGCAATGTCTAACAAGAAGGCCTATCAGCTAAACTTCACCCACGCTTAACACCATCACGACGATGGTGGAACATTCTGAGGGTAAAGTGACGGTTGTTGCCCAATGACGTCATGTTTAACCGTATAAATTGCTTCTCCAAAATTCTACTTCGCTTACTAAAAACTACACCTATTCACTAAATCAATAAATAAATTTTAAGCCAAATTTGCCAATTGATTTTTTTTTATTGATTTAAGAAAAATGTAACGATCACAACGCTGCCGCACCAATGAAATTGAAACCCGAAAAACCCTTACCCCCGTATTGGCACTGCGAAAATATATTGTCATTTATTACTTATAATTAAAAATACAAATAAAGAAGCTGAGTAAAAAAGAACTGCATCAGTATGTAACCAGAAAAGGCACTGCGTTCTTACCTATGCCCCCCATAAGGCAGTTGAACAAAAGTATTAAACAAGCAGAAGCCATCGCTGTTCTCTTCTTTTTCTATAATAAAGAAAGTGAGTAACTGTGAGCCCTCAAACAATTTCCTGTGCTTTACCATAACGGGGCGTTACCTCGCATTCTGACCATGGGAACGAAATGTGCAGTTACGTTTCTGCTTTCGCAACTGTATTCACCCGCCATTTGAGGTGTGAAGATATGTGTGCAACGTCTAAGAATGACATTTAAACTTTAAACATTTTAAATATACATGTATTAATACCACGGTTTCAAGGGAACAAATGATATGCATCAGGTAAACGATAGGAAGGTGTATTTAAACCGCAGTTAATTGCATTATTGGCGTCCTGGGTTGGTACATATGATATTTTCTTGCAAATATATATTTTTAGTTTCATTTCAGTTTTTTTTTTTTTTTACTGCTTTTCGGCAAAGGAAAGGCACCAAGTGTGGGTATTAAACACACGAACATAGTTCATGTCAGTAAGTTTAATCTGATGTGGATTTCTTATGTTACCCTCTCTCTGTCACACACACATACATCACATGCAAACACACACACAGTTTAGTAGGTTTTCACAGAAGTTTTTAATTTCAGTGTCTTGATTCTGATTAGAAATTGTATTTTGTAGATCAAAGATATTGTGATAATTAACCAAAACATGCTTGCTACTTTTTTACTTAAAATGTCATTTTCCTTTTACTAGTCTTTCTCTTTACAAAGCCAGTTTAACTTAGTAAAGACCCTGTCACAAATTAAAGAAACTGCAGAATGATATTAAAGAATGATTTTATTACATTTTAATGATTGTTGCAGCTGCCCGTAGACTGGTATATAACTCTCTTTTGCTATAGAGTCAGTTGCAACATTTGAGTTTGTCTGTTCAAGTGTAAATTGTATGTATACTGTCAAATATACATGTTTGCAGCAGTGCAGGTGAGATGCTGATGGATGCAATGTATTACAATTTTGTCTTTCTAATACAAAAAGTCTCTGACAAACTGAAGAAAATTAAAAAGGTGTTGCAGCCTCTCCCCTAATTCTTGTTGTAAAAATTAATAATTTATTCATTTACATTTTGTCACTCTTTTCTTGATACATATTTTTCTCACATTCTGTGTTCATTTTTTATTAAGTGTTCTATCTCTTAGTAAATATAACAGCAACAGCAGAAAAGGGAAGCTGTCTGGGGTGGTGTGTGACACTGTCCCTGATCGGAAAGTCACTGGTTCAAAGTGAAACGAAATATCAGCCTTGTTGGTGCTCATCTAAAGTAACTAAGATGAACATGTTGACTTCAGGCCAGAGGTGTCCAATTCCACATTCTTCTGCCTATAGAAATATGCTGAAATAACGGGCCAGCACAACTGCTTTCATTATTTTTTGGTTTAATGATGTTTTAAGAAGGATAAATTTCAAACTAGTCATGGTCTGATCTACTACTGTTGAAACAGTACACAAGTGTGCAGTTAGTGGGCTATAGAACAGTCTGACAATATAAATCAACTAAAGCACTTCTACAGAGGAACTCACCAAATATAGATCACCGGAGAGTTCAGTCTCTCTCAGGATATAGCTGTTTGCTGGTTTCACATTCAGTCATCCGCTATTCTTTCTTCAATAGCTTTTGAATGGTTAGTGCAACAAGATTAACATGGATTAATTACATTTTTTTTGTAATTAAGACAAGCAGCTACACATCACTATGTTCAGAAATTAATGCCTTTTAAAAGCTGTACAATGAGCTCTATGACCAAATTCCTGAATGTAATGAAGTATGTATGTGTCAAAACTACTTTTTATTTTAATGTTTATTTTTTAATTTTGTGTCCTTTTCAGGATTAGTTTTTGAACATTTTATTTTTACTTATTTTTTATTTTCTTTTATAAACAACATCATATAACAAAACAGACACATTCACAGACGTAGATATCTGTTACGGCAGGTGCAGGCAAGCAGTTGAAGGAAGCCGTGGATATGAACAAAGGACTTCATTCACGGAGTAGAACTCCAAGACAAGCAACATTAATGACAGACCTAGGGAAACAGACTTGAACGCGGACTTAAATACACAGGACTTAATTACGGAAACATGGCACAGCTGATAACAATCAGGAATTCACACAAGGTTACTGAGGGGGCGTGGCACACAGGAGGATAATACGAGCAGGTCATGACAATAACTTGAAAGTACAAAAATCCTCCTTAACAACATGATTACATGTGCAGAAATTTTTCACACATTTATGCACAACTTAACAGGTGACCATCTCTATGAGCATATCCATTTTAAGTTGGAGGTGGGCTTTTATGCCCTCCATCATATGCACCTGTCGGAGTCCCTGAGTCCATTGAAGCAGGGTGGGTAAGTCAGACTTTGTTCAGTTAAGTGTAATTGTTTTTCAGGCAGTCATCAGAAGTACATGCAACATATATCTGTCATTTCCACACACAGTATCTGGTATTTCATCCAGTAAGAAATTCAGCGGAGTTAAAGGCAGTTCGATTTTCAAGATTTTGTCTATCTCTCCTGCCAAAACAACTTTATTTTTGGACAGTCCCAGAATATGTGTGAATTATCACCTATTTTCCCACATCCACCACATGCCTGCTGAGGGACCCTTGCATATTTAAAAAAAAAATCAAAATATCTCATTTTTATTTTCCAGTCAAACTCCTTCCATACATTACTATTAATACCCTTATGGCAGTCAGCACAAATCCTTTCCCACAAGTGATCCTCGATTATAATAGTGCTGTACTCATTGTCACTAATCCAACTATGAAGCTCAACTTTGAGGCTGCTGGGATTGCTGTAGAGCAGAGCTCACCTGTTCTCAGGTAAATACCAGCAACAGGTGTGGCTCATCAGAAGCCAAGTGGGACAGAAAACCTACTGGATAGTAGCTCTCCAGTTGGAGAGTTGGAGACCCCTACTGTAGAGGCTGCTGGGATTGCTGCACTGCGAGGGAGTGGTGTAGACGCTGTGTGGACTTGTGTTGTGTTGTGTGCCTGTTGAAGCGGTTGATTGGAATTATTTGGAAGTATATTTAAGTGTGTGATACGGGCCGGCGAAGAAGGACAAGGATCCAGATATGCGAGCTGTAGCGAGTTTTAATGAAAGCACTGGAGTACTAGCACTAATGGGGAAAAGCGAAGAGACTGGTCGGTGTCCGTAAACATGGGTCAGAAGCCAGGGAATCCGTCCAACAGGGAGACACGAGACAGGGGCACACGGGGAAGCGGGAACAGGACTTGCAGGGGACCTTCCCAACTGCATAGGCTCCAGGGAGTCGGGTGGTGGACTTGGAAGGACTCTGCGTGCCTCGGCTTGGTACCGCCGTCGCCTACGGTCACGGACCGTATTGTCGAGCTGGACAGCTAGTCTGACAAACTCCTCGAATGTCAATGCCTCTCCGCGGGAGGCGAGCTCGTCCTGAAGTTCTTGATTTAACCCCCTGCGAAAGATAGTCATCAGGGCGTCGTCTGGCCACTGGAGTCCGGCAGCGATAGTACGGAATTCGAGTGAAAATTCCGACGCCGAGCAACTCCCCTGACGACAATCCAGGAGTCTATCCCCTGGTCTGCGTCCGACTGCAGGGTGGTCAAAGACCTCTAGAAGAGCTTGTTGGAAGTCCCGGGTGTGTCAGTGAGCGGACTCTGAGTAGCCCACAGCGCTGTCGCCCAATCTCGTGCCTGGCCGGTCAGGAGAGAGATCACGAAACGCACCTCTGCGGCTTGGGTACGGAACATCTCGGGGTGCTCCTCCACATAAATCCCGCATTGCATGAGGAAACCCCGGCATGCATCGGGATTGCGTCATAGTGTTCCGGCAGCGCTATAGGGACTGAGGCGAAGGGCCGAGGTGGAGATGCAGGCAGAGGAACTTGAGCCGCTTGAGTCGCTAGGAGTTGTTCAACAGCAGTCAAGCGGGTCTCCAGTGCTGCGCTGCGCGCTGGATCCATCTTGTTAAGGCGAAGTATTCTGTGATACGAGCCGGTGAAGAAGGACAGGGATCCAGATATGCGAGCTGCAGCGAGTTTTAATGAAAGCACTGGAGTACTAGCACTAATGGGGAAAAGCAAAGAGACTAGTCGGTGTCCGTAAACATGGGTCAGAAGCCAGGGAATCCGTCCAACAGGGAGACACGAGACAGGGGCACACGGGGAAGACGGGTCAGGTTCGGGAGCAGGTCTGGGAAGAGGATGGGAAAAAGGGAAGGTAAATAAACAGGGTAAACAGACCTGGTACGGGAAAGCGGGTAGACGAGAGACAAGAGAATGCTTAGTAAGGCTCAAATACATTGGCTCAATACTTCGCAACGTCCTCTGGTCTGCCTGTCTTTTGACTGCTTGGTAATTAGGAGCGTTGCGACGCATCTGGTGGACTCTGCTCGTGTGGGCGTGACATGTGTTTGTGTGCCAGTACGGTTACATGGGTGGTAGTTGTTTCATTTTTAATTTTTTTTCGGTCAGCGCGAGTGCTTGTTTGTCCTTGTAAATAAACAGCGTGAGTGTTATTGATAGCTGCGGGTGGCACGTGAGCGGTACAAACTTCAGTGACTGGACTGGGGAAACCTACTTGAATGCGGACTTAAATACACATGACTAATTGGAACTAACGAGAAACAGCTGATGACATCTGGATTTCACATGAGGTTAATGATGGGGCATGGCACACGAGAAGACTGGACGTGCAGGTCATGACAGTACCATTTGTAATAGTTATTATATACACACAATAGTAATTATATATACAGTACATTATACATACTGTATATACAACAATATTACAACAATTGTCATAGTTATGTTCTTAACATTCATCCAACAGCCTTTTAATCGGCTACTTTAGGGTAATATTTTATCACAATGCTTTTTATAACAGACATATGAGTCTATAAGGATATTTGTTATAGTAATACAATTGTAATACTCTTAAAATTCTTAAAATATTGCCATCCAACAGCCTCTCTTAAGATTCACCTCTCAACAGTCAATTTAAAGGCTACGTTAAATTTCTATTTTATTAGCTGACGACCGTCATAGCCTGTCTAATATGCAATGCAAATAAATAATTTTGCAATTTTTTTTTACTTAACCCTCTGGAGTTAAGTAAAAGGTAGCCTGACATGCCTTGACATTTTAAAATATTTCACCTATCTAAAAAACATTTATTTAAAGTGTTAGATGTGCTTTTATTCAGCACAAACTCAGCACCAATAATCTGAGACCACTTAGAATGTTATTATTCTATTTTTGTTAAAATCAACAGCCCATATTAATTGTTCTCACCTGTCCTGCATTATTCTTGTTATCCCTCTGTATTAGTTCAGTTCCCTTGTTGGTCATTGTATTTCATGTGTAGTTCAGTAAGTGTATTTCAGTTGTGCATATCAGAATGTTGAGTTACCCTGTGTTGTTTTATATTTTTACTTTGTTCCCTGCCTGGTCCTTGTTGCCTTCTCCCTGGACCTTGTCCCCTTATTTTTTGCAGTTAGTCTTTGTTTTTTCCTATTTACGTTTTGACCCCTCACAGTCAGTTTGATTTGTAGTGTTCCTAGTGTTTTCAGTTTCTGTTATTCCATCCATCCATCCATCATCTTCCGCTTGGTCCGGGATCGGGTCGCGGGGGCAGTAGCCTCAGCAGGGAGGCCCA
>JAODJX010000043.1:16353200-16364471 GCA_026776945.1 Isichthys henryi
TGCGATGGGCTGGCCCCCCATCCTGGGTTGTTCCCTGCCTTGTGCCCATTGCTTCCAGGATAGGCTCCGGACCCCCCTCAACCCAGTAGGATAAGCGGTTTGGAAAAAGGATGGATGGATGGATGGATCAAACACTGCCGTTGTTTTGCTGAGACACACAGTTTGATAACTCCAATTAGCCTCAGCATGTTTTCAGGGTACCCATGATAACACATGCAAACTCACATGGAACACTGACAGAGACTAGAACCCAAGTCACAGAGGTGTGAGGCGACAGTGCTAACCAATGCACCACCATGCCACCCCTGGGTCTGATTATGTTTTGCTAAATATAATCTTTAAAAAATAGTTTCTTTCAGTTTACTTTATTTTCAGTTATTATGTATTTATAAGCGGTTTGGAAAATGGATGGATGGATGGATGTATTTACAATAAAATGTTGTGATGGAACTGGGACAAATTCATAAATTTTTGTTAAATTGTTGCCAATTAGGTGTGGCCCTACAAAATGACCTCCAGTAGACCACTGGTGTGAATGTTTCTGACCAGACAATCAGAAACAGACTTCAGGAAGGTAACCTGAGGGCCTGGTGTCCTCTAATGGGCGCTATGCTCACTGCCCGGCACCGTGGAGCTCGATTGGTGCCCTGAGCTTTTCACATATGAGAGCAGGTTCACCCTAAGCACATGTGACTGACGTGAAAGTGTTTGGAGAAGCCGTGGAGAACATTATGCTGCCTGTAACATTGTTCAGCATGATCGGTTTGGTGGTTGGTCAGTGATGGTCTGAGGAGGCATATCCATGGAGGGACACACAAAACTAAACCAGCTAGCCAACGGCACCTTAACTGTCATTAGGTATCGGGATGATATCCTTGGACCCATAGTCAGACCCTACGCTGGTGCAGTGGGTCCTGGGTTCCTCCCGGTGCACGGCAATGCCCGGCCTCATGTGGCGAGAGTTTGCAGGTAATTCCTGGAAGATGAAAGAACTGACACCATTGACTGGCTACCACGCTCGCCTGACCTAAATCCAATAGAACATTTATAGGGCATTAAATTTTGGTCCCTCCGACACTGCCAGGTTGCACTTCAGACTGTCTAGGGGCTCAGTGATGCACGGAGGAGATCCCCCCAGGACACCATCCGTGGTCTCATTAGGGCCATGCCCCAACATTGTGAGGCATGCATACAAGCACGTGGGGGCCATACAAACTACTGAGTACGATTACTTCCGACATACAGTGTCACATAAATGAAAATATGCAGACACTAGTTTGCTTAATTTTGGTTAACATTGAAATTCATACTAATGTACATTTGTAAGTGTCCACAAAAAGTTCATGTAATTCAATGAGTTGTGATGTTGCGCTTCATCTGGGCTGTCTTGTATAACGTCCTCAATCCACCAGATGTCGCTGTTTAATGTCACAACACAGCAACACTTTTCTCAGCACATTTGTGCAACACTTCATGTGCTTCATGAAGCTTCATCCTAAAAAAAATTAAATTCACAGCTTTTAATATAATAATACAGTGACATCCCTACAACTAAAAATTGCAAAAAGGAAAAAGAATATGCAAAAAATATGTATATGTGGGGACTCACTAAGCCCTTATATTGCCAACTGCTACAGGAAAATGCCTCTGTTTTTTCCCCCCAGATGTCACGTCACGGACAAGGACAGAGGCAAAAACAGGCATTAGGGAAACCCAAAAGGATGTTTATTAAAGTAAACTACCATACAGGCAGGGCAAAGGAGACAGACCATGAGGGGTCAAAATGAGATAGGGAGGATCAGACAGAAACACTAAGCGCAGGGTACACTGAGGAGCACACACAGGTAGTGACATCAATGACCAGACTGGGGAGCACAGCACTAGGAGGCACTCATACACAACTAAGGAGGGAGCAAATGAGGGGCAGCTGGAGTGAGTCACATGAAGGCTGAAAGGAGAGGTAAGACAGATAAGTAACAGGTGTGGGTCATTAGATCCACACTAGGGAGTGAATGAGAGGGACAGGGTTGCAGGGCATGACAGTACCCCCCTCACCCCCCAACATGTGCACTCCCGGCATACAGGACAAACAGGAGGGAATCGAGAGAGACCCAACACCAGGGCATAAATACATGGTCAGGACAGGATCTGACAAGACAGACACCACCCAGGAATTGTAGACAGACCAGAACTGGCGACACAGGACCAGACGAAGGATACAGTTAGAGACACAGGGACTATCATTGATATACAGGTGCAGACAACTAAGAGGACACTCTCGGGGTCAGGAAGTGAGCACAGGGCTAGGATAATGAGATGAACAGGGCAGACACACAAGATAGGACAGACTGAAACACACCCACACCTCAGGACTGAACCGACATGGAGAGAACCAGCGACAGGGGCAGACTGACATCGGAGGACCAAACAGGGCCAGATCTGAGACATAACCAAGGGAATCAAACAAACGTGGACAACACTAGGGAATGCACAAACGCTAGATGGAATAGATACTCAAAGACAGGGTGGACAGGTACAGGGACAACAAGAGCAGGGGCACAGACATGGACAAAGGCGACATAAAGCATGGGCCAGGAAAAAACAAAGGGAGGACAGGGCTATAAGGCACAAACTGAAATGGGGCAGGAGGAACAAGGCAATGCTAATGGGTTCTCTGGACCCTGGGAAGCAGGACATTCACCCTGGAGCACGACCCCCCCAGGTCTCAGGAGGCCAGTAGGGCCAGGTTGAGTCAAGGGCAGGAACAGGGATTGTCGCTGGGGCCGTAGGGCAAGGACCTGAAGGTGAAGGGGAACCTGCAGAGAGAGAAGAGGGAAGGAGCAGGACCAGAAAACAGAGGGGCCCGAGGGGCCTGCTGGGCAGCACAGCCCTGAGGGGCTGGAGCGGTGGCCATGGATGGTGTGCCCCTGTGTCCTTCTCCAAGAGACTGAGACACAGCTGGCCCTTTTCTTGGACCCTCATCGATACTGGAGGTCACCTTGGGACACGGGACACGGGGGAGGTTCAAGTTCAGGATAGGAACCAGTGTGCACAGTGCAGAACACAGGGCCAAACTAGAGGGGTCCCACTTCAGATCATCTGGAAGGTCCTCTTCTGGAGTCACCCTCTCTGAGCAGGTGGCATCCAGAAAGTCGGGCTTAGGGCTAGAGGTCAGCGGAGGGTCGGGGCCGGAGATGAGAGCCTCAGGAGATGGATGGGGCTTGGATGGGGCCCTGAAAGGTGGGAGGAGCTCAAACACCCCTGGATTCGCACAGCACAGGCACCTCTGAACACTGACTGAGAACCGTAGAAAACAGGTGGGGCTCGGCTGGGATCAGGACAGGTTCAGCAGGAATCTCATCAGGAACAGGCAAAGGAGTAATAACGGCTCCTGGGCAGGGGGCACGACAGCTGCATCCCCCGGGCAGGATGTTGATTCCACCCTCCTCCTTAATCGTTGCTTTCTGTGGCGGGATCTAACAGATCGCTCCCACCTCTTGCTCTTTGGCACAGGTCCTGACACCAATAATGATATTAACCAAAGACAATAATGGTATTAATCAATTTTGTTGTCTTCTAACACATAACCATATTGAATAGCATTGAGAGAAGCAAATTCCACATTCATAGAATTCTCTCTTAGCCAGTTAAACACATCCAACCACAAATTATGGACAATTATGCAATTACAAATCAAATCTCTATATGTGAATCACTGGCAGTTTACTTACAAATTAAAACAATTTTAGAAACTCCTTTGATGGGTATATATCATTCAAGATTTTAAAATGCATTTCTTTTGCTTTTGGAGAACAGAGTGTTTTAAACACTTTGTTCTTATATATTTCATTTTAGGTTTTCCATAATCTCTTAAAACTTTTTCGTTTTGCTAGGCCAGGATATAAAGAGGTAATGATTTTTTTTTCTTAAAAAGTAGTATTGTGTTTGTCCAACAAATCCATCTTCCAAACCGCTTATCCTTACTGGGTCGTCCGGAGCCTATCCCGGAAGCAATGGGCACGAGGCAGGGAACAACCCAGGATGGGGGGCCAGCCCATCACTGGACACACACACACCATACACTCACGCACACCTACAGGCAATTTAGTAACTCCAATCAGCCTCAGCATGTTTTTGGACTGTGGGGGAAACCGGAGTACCCGGAGGAAACCCCACGACGACATGGGGAGAACATGCAAACTCCGCACACATGTGACCGAGGTGGGGATTCGAACCCGGGTCCCAGGCGACAGTGCTAACCACTGCACCACCATGCCGCCCCTCCCAACAAATCCACATTAATAATAATTAACTTTGGTGTTTAATAGTTAGTCTTTAAATATGTGCAAAAGAACTATAGGTTTTTTATATCTACATTATAAAATTCAGCTAAAAAGCAATTCAGATATTATTTCTTATTAAAAACCCTCATGTGTCACTAACATACCCTTCTTCATCCATTAGATGAATTTCTGACCATATTCCACTTTCCTGCCAATTCTTAACAAATATGGAACAAATATTCTACTCAAAATTCTAAATCGATTACTCCATAATGGAATATTATATGGGTTAAAATTGTGCTTATAGAGTAATCTCCGGCTGGTGAAATGCAGAAAGCATGACAGACAGCCTGGACAGTTCAAAATCACAGTCCAGTAAAAAGTCAATAGCCCAACTGGTTAAAAAGTCTTAGGAACATGAAAACCACAATAGATTACTATTCCTTAAGAAAGACTGGAACTGTTTAATTTTAATTATTCCATTCATCGTCAAATTAAAATCAATGTATTTAATTACCAATTCTTTGTTTTATTAGATCCTTTTATAGTGATGCTTGTTTTTTTCCAATTAAAGCTGAAATATAATTGATTTGTTTCTTAAATACACCTAGATGACATGGTCAAAGAATAGGTGGGGTAAATGTCTTGATAAAAAAAAAATCTATTTTTATTATCGGTGTTCTTCCAAAAATAGTGCTATCTCTTTGTAACAATTGTTGAGTAATCCTTTACATTGGCATTTTTAAACATTTTTTGTTGTCACTGGTTTCCAAACTCTTACAAATCCACATTCTCAAGTATCTAACCTCTGATTTCATAGGTATATATAAACAATAGCTGGACAGTTGTGAATTGCCATTATCTCAAATTTCTTCAGATTTAAACATAAACCAAATACTTTAGAGAATCACTCTGTTTTCTGTATGGCCAGTAGCATCTGTTTTTCATTTTTCAACAAAAAGTTGTATTGTCAGCTAACTGGATGATAATCACTTCTGGTAGAGAATTTTGACCCAAAATATTCAATCCTAGCTGAATTGTTTACTAGAATGGTCGATAATTCAACTACCAACAGTGGGGAAATACAGCATCCTTGTTTAAACCTTCTGCTTACATCATATCTCCAAATCATAATCATCATCTATAAATGAGACATAATCTATAAGGTCCAGAACTAATCAAATGTTATTACAGATTGATCAACCTGTTATGGACCCTGATTCAGTTGGGGAAATAATCCCTTCCTTCAATCTTGTGGCTAAACCTTTATTTCTATTATTAGAACAAACACATCTGCAACTATTCATTTACAGGACTAGCAATGCCTAATAGAGATATAAACTGGTGACAACGTCTCTTTGATGACGTGAAATATAACGCACATGCGTGCTGCAAATCGGGCAGCGTCGCAAATTGTAGTGGTGTACGCATGCGTGCGCGCAGACGCGTGTGCAGTAAGTCAGGCATCGGCAAGGAGAATATTAGGACAGGGCCGCGGGTTCTCACGGAAAAGTACAAGGAAGTATTGGGTGTTACGCGCGTAAGCACGTACGTGCTTACGCAGGATTGTTTAGCCCGCCTTTGCGTTCTAATGCTATGCTGGTCGGGTGGTTAGTTATTGAGTTATATAGGATTTTTAGTTAGCTTAATGCTTTTAGCTTTTGACTGTGGTTTCCTACTACCGTTTATCCACGACACCGTCAGTCTGAGCCTAGTTTGGTACTCTCAGTCCTTCTAGTGCAATTTGAGAAGACGGCTAATACATAATCAGACCGTGAGCGGGTACACAGGGCACCGTCTCTGCAAACGCTACAAGGCAGGAATCCAGACACCATGCCCGAGAGGAGGCCCTTCGTGCGGCTACCAGCCGACGTCTCCCCCGTAAACTACGGCCTCTGCCTGAAGCCCGATCTCGTCGACTTCACCTTCGAGGGCAAGCTGGAGGCCGAGGTTGAGGTACAGGGAGAGTGCGAAATATTGAGGTTTTACACTGCTACGGTTAGCGATCAGACGCCACAGCGGGGGACACCTTATGTAATTTAATGTACTCGCATGGGCGGCTGGCTGACGCTAGTTAATTCACGCGCAAGCTGTTACTAGTGTCCATTATATGATCTAGTTAGCTTCTCGTTTAAATTAGCTGTGTTGTGAAATTCAAAGACACTGTAAACCCACACGGACGCTGTCAGCTTGGAGCCGCCTGCGTCAGGGACGGTTAAACTACCCATATAACCAGCTAGTTTGCTATCTTGTAATACTCGAGGTAAATATTTACCCGAAAACTTTCACCTTAACGTTTTCGCTGCTTGTGCGGCTTGTTTTTAATTTGTATTCTGAAATGTATCCGTTTTGTGCCGAAATAGCCAGGAGTTGGTTTAGTTAAGTTGGTGTGTTTTGGTGTTTGAGAGAACGAGTGATTTGTTTTGTCCTTATTTATCCTGAAATTTTTATAGGTTTTTAAAGTATTATTCTTTTAAATCTATTTTGGTAAATCGGTAATATTTTTATATCACACTTCTGTCACCACATATCCGAAGTTTTTTCATGTTTTACTTTGTACTGTTGTCTCACGAAGCTTTCAAAGTAGATGCGCTTACACTTTTTGCCAGCAGAAAAAGCTCAATAAATAATTTCAAACGAAGCCCCATCTTCAGTTGACTACACATCTGCTTCGGTACAGAGATAATTTAAGGCACATAAGTCTGTATATACAACATGCTACTGTTTAACCATACACTGATATGCTTCAAGTCAATAATTTTGAACTCATGAATTGTACATAGGCCGCGATTTGAAGTCTTCTGCCTTCCCTTGCAATAAGTTCATCAGGCTAAACTGGGGGCGGACCAGATATCGTTTCACAAACTTAACGTAATGCAGTTGCAAAATAAGTTTTCAGGAAGTTTTAATGGCGTTCATCCGAAAAATAAAAAGTAGATTCCGAAAGTTAATGTTATACTTATCCGCTGTACCTGAGAAGTAAAAACCCATCATTATATATTTGATTACTCTAAAACTTGCCCTGAAGTTTACTTGCCAACCCCCCCAGATTAACATCAAAATCTGGTCGTGTTAAGTGGACTTTGCCATAATATGTTTTCCTGAATACTCAGGGTGGCAAGAAATGTGCCCATAGCTTCCTGGATAGGCTCCGGACCCCAACGACCCTGCATAGCATCAGCAGTTATAGAAGATGGATCGATGGTCGTCTTTTTTCGTATAGATGGCAGTTTCTCTGCTGTTCAGTTATTTACTTGTAAATGTAATCTTTTTAATCTTTTTTTTTTTTTTTTTTGCAAAAATATCTCAAATAATGATATTACACCATGTAGCCCTAACACACATACAGTCAGTTTAAGTTCCAGTTCCTTAAAGTTGCATTTTTTTGGACAGTAGAAGGTAGGGTGAACACGCAAACTCCGTACACACACAGTGGCGGTGTGCAGCGACAGTGATACCCAATGTGCTGCCTTCATTAATAGCCTTTCCTAATGGTGATATGAATGTGGCATTTCATGCACATGCAGTTATTAAATTGAATAGACCGCTGAGTTCAGTCTAGTGGTGTAGATTATAAGCTGTGCCATGATGCAATTTGATTTTGCAATGCAGTCATTTGATCAGCTGATATTTGAATTGTTGTTGCGATACGATTCGGGTCCGTACTACATGATCAGCATTTTCAATACAGTGAAACAATCTGATTTTAGTTTTATTTGAATTGAAACAAACTTTTTAATTTCATTAACAGAATAGTTAACTGCATGCCTCAAACAAAAAAACTCTGCACAAGAAGTATTGTCTTGTATTAGTTTTTTGTTGTTAAGGTATTTCTGGATATATATAATTTACACTAGATCAGGGGTGTGAAACAGGCTGGAACTGCTCTGATGAAAGTTCTGTTCCGGCCTGCAAGGGATTTTAGAATATTGACAAATTGAACAGGAAAATCTTGCACAGAAAACACTCCGCTCCTGTAGGGAATGTGTTATGCCAAATCTCTTCCGCCATCCGAATTCCTTCCCCCATGACGTATTGTTCAGCTGTGTAGGTCCATGACGCAGTTTCAAGTTACTTGGGTAAGTTTCAAGTTCACCTTTAGCACTGCAGCAACAGTTCTCATCATTGATTACAAACGTTTTGCTAAAAATGTTTTAAAAAATCGTTTACAGTTAGCTGGATAATACAACTGGCATGTTTTATTAGATTAATGTTTAACTCCATTGTGACAGATTTTATCACTTACTTGATTTTTACTTTTGTTATTACTAAAATACATTCAGAAATGCTTTTTAAAGATATATTTTTATTAAGAAATTGTTTACGTTTTACTTGGTAGTATAGCACAATGTATTGTTAGGTTTTCAGTGTACATTCAGATCGATAGTGCTATGTTTTCTTAACTGGCATGATTTTATTACCATTAACAAATTCACAGATTTAGCTCAAATGTTATTATTTTATTTATTATAACTGCTTAATAATCTAATAAAACATGTTGGCAGTACTAATGTAAATGACTCCTTGATTTAAAAAAAAATATATATACTTTTAAAAAAAATGTTAACCTATTTTATTGATGTGAACTCATGCTGCGACAATAATGGTGAACTTGAAACTTGGGGTGTCGGCTGATTTTGTTGTAAAGATTTAAAAATACTGTGGTGTGTCTTAGTACCGTAATACTGCTCAAGCTGAATAATAACTATAAAACTGTTCATGAAAGTTTACTTTTCACTACACTGCTTGAATTTGTGTTTGTTGCAATTAATGCTGGGCGGTATACCGGTTTATACCGAAAACTGTTTTTTATTATTATATCAATTTTTCTTATACCTCAATACTGGTTTAAGTACACAACGTTCAAAAAGTGGTGCAGCTGGAAACTGTTTAAGGGGGGACCTTTTCCACTGCTGCACCACTAAAAACGTACCGTGAAAGATCAGAAACGGAAGATATAGCTGACGCTGGAGTTGAAAATAATGAGACACTGGGGTCGTCAAATCGATTCTCAGCTACTAATCGATATTAAAAATTAGTATATGATTAGATGCTTAGAAAAAAAACTCCCTGCATTAATACCTGTACCTCAATTGAAGGTAATCTAGCCAACTAGCAATGTAAGAATGTTGGATGTGCGTAAAATGTGATGTTGCTATTAATACTGCACATAGTTCCAGTTCTATAATATACTACAGCCATTTTTCGAATTCAGCACAAAATACCCTGCCTTGCACTGTGATGTCATTCGGTGCCGGTACTGGTTTTTACACCAGTGGAAAACCTACACCTTGAAGTACCTTACTTTTGGTACCTTCTTGAAGTATCAAAAGTGTGGTACCTGGTGTGGTGGAAAAATGGCCTTTAGTTCAGTGGCAAATTGGACAGCTTTACAGCATTCATGCAGCTCACACGTGCTGTATGTTGTACTTTTTGTTTTGTTTTACAAACCAGATATGGCGTGACCATGTTTCTTCTGTGTGCTGGCTTCTGTTACTTACAGGTCAAAGGTCAAGGTTGGGGGGGACTGTCGGTCTTGTGTCGAGCGCCTAGGCCAGTTTGAGTCTGATTGAACATATACTTGCAATTATAAACAGTAAATTGACTCCCAACCACATTATCTGGGTGTCTTAGTCCAACTTGAAGAAGATCGATTTAGTTCAGTTTCAGTCGGACTATGTTTACATGCTCTCTAACCTTTTGAACCCTATCCATTTTTCAGCAGTTTTCTATCCATCTAATTTTAGGCTTATTATATTGTATATATTTGAGTTAGCCACATATGCTGTATGGCTTTGTTTTCAGAACATTCTGGGCTACTCAGATATGTCACAATTTTTATGTGTAAATGCTGACAGTCTTGATACCATCCTTTGTATGAGGAAAAATGTCTCATCTGATATAAAACTTTGCACGCACTACAAATATAATCGTATAAATGTTGAGATTAGAGTTTCTGTGATGTGGGAATGCTGGGTTTTCATCGAGGACCCCTCTATGGCTTAGTATTGTGAAGGAATACATGGTTAGTGCCAGGCAGAAATGAATATCTTTGGTAACTCGTAGAAGTTATCTGACAGACACCAATGCATAGTGTGCGTGTGTTTAATATAAATAAATGTATATTATACACATGCGTGCGTGCATACAGACATGTGCGCACACACAAAATACACAAATGTGTCTATATATATAAATTTACACTGCTCCAAAAAAATTAAAGGAACACTTATTAATCAGTGAATACCATCAAGTCAGGTAAATGGGATATCGATCTGGTTTAAGTAGCAGAGGGGGTTGTTAATCAATTTCAGCTGCTTGGTGTTAATGAAATTAATATGTGCACTAGAGGTGCAACAATCAGATGACCCCTCTAAAACAGGAATAGTTTAACAGGTGGAGGCCACTAACATTTTTCCCTAATCATCTTTTCTGACTATTTTTCACTATATTTGCATCTTGCATTTGCGGTCAGTGCTGGTAGCATGAGGTGATACCTGGGCCCTACAGAGTTTGCACAGGTAGCCCAACTCCCCAGAAGGCACATCAATACGTTTCTTTGCCAGAAGGCTTGCTCTGTCTCCAAGCACGATCTCAAGGGCATGGAGGAGATTCCAAGACAGATGGTTACTCTAGGAGAGCCTGGGCCTGTACTATGAAGCGGGATATCTGGATTATCCGGGTAAATTGTCAGATTTAAGGTAGTCTGGGCAATATGTAAGTGAATATGAAGTCCATTTAAACCGTGGTACTTTAAATCTGACAAGTTACCCCGAATGGGGCGGCATGGTGGTGCAGTGGTTAGCACTGTTGCCTCACACCTCTGGGACCCAAGTTCGAGTCTCCACCTGGGTTACATGTGTGCGGAGTTTGCATGTTCTCCCCATGTCGTCGTGGGGTTTCCTCCGGGTTACTCCGGTTTTCCCCCACAGTCCAAAAACATGCTGAGGCTAATTGGAGTTACTAAATTGCCCGTAGGTGTGCATGT
>JAODJX010000043.1:16364571-16384493 GCA_026776945.1 Isichthys henryi
TGATGGGCTGGCCCCCCATCCAGGGTTGTTCCCTGCCTCGTGCCCATTGCTTCCAGGATAGGCTCCGGACCCCCCGCCACCCAGTTGGATAAACGGTTTGGAAAATGGATGGAAATGGAAGTTACCCCGATTAGCCAGTAACCCCGCTTCTTAGTACAGGCCACTGGACAGGGCCATAGAAGGTCCTTAACCCATCAGCAGGACCAGTATGTGCTCCTTTGTACAAGGAGGAACAAGATGAGCATTGCCAGAGCACTACAAAATGACCTCTAGCAGGCCACTGCTGTGAATGTCTCTGATAAAACAATCAGAAACAGACTTCATGAGGGTGGCCTGAGGGCCCAATGTCCTCTAATGGGCTCACTGCCCGGCACCGTGGAGCTCGATTGGCATTTCCCATAGAGAACCAGAATTGGCAGGTCTGCCATTGGCACCCTGTGCTTTTCACAGTTGAGAGCAGGTTCACCCTGATAACACGTGACAGATGTGAAAGGGTCTGGAAAAGCTGTAGAGAACATTATACTGCCTGTAACAGACAGGCTGCCATTAGGTATCGGGATGATATCCTTGGACCCGTTGTCAGACCCTACGCTGGTGCACTGGGTCCTGGGTTCCTCCTGGTGCACGACTATGCCAGGCCTCATGTGGTGAGAGTATGCAGGCTGTTCCTGGAGGATGAAGGAATTGATACCATTGACTGGCCTCTGCAGTCGCCTGACCTAAATCCAATAGAACATCTCTGGGACATTATGTTTGGGTCCATTCAACGCTGCCAGGTTGCCCCTAAGGCTGTCCAGGACCTCAGTGACGCCATGGCCCAGATCTGGGAGGAGATCCCCTAGGACACCATCCGTTGCCTCATTAGGAGCCTTCTCTGATGTCAGGCATGCATACAAGCACGTGGGGGTCATACTAACTGCTGAATACAATTTTGGGTGGCTGCAATGAAATTTTGGCAAAATGGACTGGCCTGCTGCATCATTTTTTCACTGATTTTCAGCCCTCTGTAGGTTCTTAATTTTCCATGAAACGATATGGCATCCTTTTGTGCTCAACAAATTACCCAGTCCATATCAGTATAGATAACAGCATGATTTTTTTCCCTTTGAGATCTGATGAGTTTTCAAAGTGTTCCTTTTTTTTTTTTTGAGCTGTGTGTGTGTGTGTGTGTGTGTGTGTGTGTGTATATTTTATTTCTAGTAGAACTTCAGCCAATTTGAGTTTTTCAATCCCTTTATAGGCTTATTATAAATGTATTATAAAATACTTTTTTTTTTCCATCAAAAGGGTAGTTCATGTGCTTCGTTTTCTATCTAATGTTAATATTGATATCTTACGGATTATTAGTGCTGCGTTTTGGTGGAATATGTTTAAAATATATGCATCATTGCCCACAGGATTACTTTGGAATACTTTAGCACACATTGCCACTTGAACAACCAGGTCGAGTAAGTTTTCTTGATTCCAACGATGTGTGATTCATGTCTGCAAGATATATCTAAGTAGTGCTGTCCCAAATGATTATTCTTTAAATGATTAATCTAGCGATTAGTCGAATAATCGGAGAAATAATCTGACTAATTTCGATTGATCTGATGAAGCATTTTGAAGTTGGTCATTTAATATAATTCACCCCCTCCCCCGCACACACACATCTGAAATTCTCATTATTTCAATTTATTAAAACATTTCTTAAACATTAGAGCATTATTAACAAAAATGGCAAATCTTAAGAGATTCAGTAGGATTTCTATGTTAGATTGAGGTTAATCACTGCAATAGTTTTTACTTATTTCAGTACACCAATTTGACTTATAGATGCTAAAACATGGAATGATTTCATAACTAGAGAAATGTTTTTAACAAACACTAGCAACGGTAGTTTATAGTTAGGCTTACTTCAGTGAGCAAGGAACAATTTAGGAAACAGTGTGTAAGAGTAGGCGTAAATGATAATTTGTAACTTTGGCAAATTTTTGCCACATGTTTCTCCAGAGGCTCCCTAGCTCTGCTGGTAGACGCAGCCATCTTGCCTCGTGCAAAATAGTATGACACTGCTGGCACCTGCGATATTAGACAAAACTATATCGGAATTCAGTCTATAATTGATATAGTTTTAACGGTGCCAGCAGTGAAACAGCTAGCCAGCCTATTGGTGGAATGACTTTGCACTGTAAATGAAAACCATGATTATTACATCAAATAATTGTCCCAGCCGTAATCCAAAGTTAGTGTGTGTGTGTGTGTGTGTGTGTATAATATGTGTGTGTGTGTGTGTTTATATGTCGGATTTAATACTTTGAAGACTCCTCAATCCCACCGACATGCCTTCTAATGAGGAAGCAGAGTCTGGGGACTTAGGGGTGGACTCCCCTATCTCTGGGGCGGAGGTCGCCGAGGTGGTTAAAAAGCTCCTCAGTGGCCGGGTTCCAGGGGTGAATGCAATTCCCCTGGAGTTCCTTAAGGCTGTCCTGGTTGATATGCGTCTGCACCATCGTGTGGACATCTGGGACAGTGCCTCTAGACTGGCAATTCGGGGTGGTGGTCCCACTCTTCAAGAAGGGGGACTGGATGGTGTGCTCCAGCTATAGGGGGATCACACTCCTCAGCCTCCCTGGTAAGGTCTATTTGGGGGTCTTGGAGAGGAGGGTCCATCGGTTTGTCGAACTTCGGATTTAGGAGTAGCAGTGTGGTTTTCGACCTGGCCGAGGAACAGTGGACCAGGTCTATACTTTTAGGCTCCGGATCCCCCGCGACCCAGTAGGATAAGCGGTTTGAAAAATGGATGGATGGAGGTTACCCATACGCATGTGTCTCAGATAACTTTACCAAATGGATGCAAAAACAAAAATCCATTTCTGTCTGGTGCTAACCTGTGTACCTTCATAGTAAGCCATAGAAAGGTCACCAGTGAAACCTCTGCATTCCCATATGATTGAGACTCTAAACTCAACATTCATAAGATATTTGTAGTTTCTGCAGTTTTTAATTTGATGAGACAAAAAAATTTCAATAGGCGCAAGTAGTTTTTCCTTGTGGTATATCAAGACCATCAGCATTTACACATCAAATTGTGATGCATCTTCGTAGCCCAGAATGTCCTTAAAACAAAATCATGCAGCGTATGTAGCTAACTGGTGTACGTACAATGTAAGAAGCCTAAAATCAAATGGAAAAATGCTCAAAAATGGATACGTTCAAAGGGTTACCACAGTACTGTGACTGGGTGTAAAATGTCCTGCTTCAGAAGTTCAAGTGCAACAAGTAAGGTGCATCTTATTTGAAAAACGTACATTTGTGCAGAAGCATTTATACTAAAGTTAAAAAAAAAAAAATAAGTCCATCGTTCAAATTATACTGTGACACAAATTGCTACCTAGCCCAATGATGGTGCATATGCAACACATTTTATCGTGTGTCATGTAGACTCTTACATTAGTCTGCTTCTGATCTTGACTTAGTTTAGCCCTGCCCTGGTCTTGGTTTTGTCTGTCTCACCCTGTCTTGGTAATGACTTGGTTTTGGTTTAGGTGGTCTTGAGTGCATCACTACTTTTAAGAGGGTGTCACTTCAATGATAAGGTGAATACTGAAAAATGGTTTCAGGGCGATGCATCCTTAGCCCCACTTGTATATACAGAAAATCAGTGAGTTCAGATTTTTTTACTAGGTTTTTTTGTGACTAAATTGTTTTCCCATTTTGTTAAAAAATAAAAAATAAAATGCTGAGAATTTAGTACTTGCAGAATCATGGTTACTCACCACTCACTTTTAGGATTTGGTGATCGGTGATAATTGTTGACACACCACAGCATACAACAACGAAATGTCCTATGTGTTTAACCCATATGTGACATCGTGACAAAACAGGGGGCAGCTAATTCTGGAGTGAATTTCCCTAACCAGTAGGCCACCACTGCCCCACAGAAAGTAACCGACAAGGACTGGATCATTTCTAATAGACAAACATTGAGGGTTACTGGGACTAGGCTAGCAGTCCAGTTCACGTAATCTAACTCTAACTACCATGGTTTTTTTTTTTTTTTTATTTCAACTGTCAAATTGATCCTAAAGCTATCACACAGATTCGTTCTGTATTTATTTGGAGGTAATGTAACATTTTGACACTGTTTTTAATTATTTTTCTAGGTGAGACAGGCTACAAACCAGATTGTTATGAACTGTGCTGACATTGACATCATTACAGCCTCTTTTTCACCAGAAGGAGGCGAAGGTGAGTAGAGGAGACTACATCTTGACTTGTTACTAAAATCAGTGTAATTCCCTTCACCATGGTATTGTTACCTTCCTCTACTAAAACATTTTAATACTAAGTTTATAATGTTCATTATGGTGTTCATTGCAAACATCTTAGGCAGTGCATTTACCCCGGATTGCGCCAATAGCTTTTAATTTCTTTTTCTCTTCCTTTTAATATTTGGCACATTGAGGTTCTTTGCATCCTGTATTAGTCGAAAATGAGACTGGTTCACTGTTCTGTCTGATACGTTTAATTGAAGCATGGAAATGATTTACATGTTTAGTTGTAAGAAAGTGAGATCATATTAAATGCAGTCTGTGGAGATGCATATTAATACCATGTGTGAACGGACATATTTAGCTCTGTCCACTTGTGATCAGATCACCCAGGTTGCATGTTAATACCAGGTGTGAACAGGGCCATAGACGCTTTGCTTAAGGCAGAACTTTGCATAGGCATTTTGTAAGTGCCACACTGCAAATGATTTTATTTTGAGACGGATCGCCCCAATATTGAAACAGTGCTGCTTAGTGATGGCAAAAGAGGCCAGTTTTGACAATTGACACCCTTCAGATGATAACTCAAAAACTATTTGATAATAAAAATAATTGGTACTTTATTAATCCCCGTGGGGTAATTGTCTTTTTTACGCCTCCTTCAACTTACTCTTTGTGGAGTACGCTGTCCGTGAAGGCCAGCCATCCGTAGCAGCGCCCAGGGAGCTGGGGGTAAAGGGCCTTGCTCAAGGACCCGCAGAGATGGATCTGTCCAAAATTAGTGATGCTGTTTAGTGGCATCAAAGGGAAGCAGAGAACATTTGACATTGTGAATGTGATAAGTCAAAAAGTATTTGATGGATTTTACTACTGCTTCTGGAAAACATTACATGAATAGAGATCTCTATCTGGTTTTATTTTCAATTTAAAATATTGTCCCCAAAATTAAGCAGCAGTGCTGTATGGCAGTAAAGGAAGGAAATGTCAGCTGTAGATGACACTTGATCTTGAGATTGCCCAAAAATTGAAGCAGCACAGCATAGTGATAGCAAAGAGAAGGCTAACTCAGGGACTTGATTTTGTCAGTGTGATAATTCAAAAACCATTTCACTGATCTTTTCTATGCTTTCACTCATGTTGTATGCGTGAAAATCTGGATCAGTTTAAAGTTTGATACAAGTCCCAACAAAATTGAAGTCGCACTACTTAGTGACAGCAAAGAAAAGGATGACATGGTTAGAGGCGTGTCCTTGTTAACATGATCAATGTGTTATTACTGTATTTAATCTCATCAGACAACAGACCATTGTTGTGAATTTTTTTTCATTATTAAGTGATGGCTTGCTCTGTGGAGGCAAATTGAATTGTATGATAAAGGCCATTTGTTTTTCAGTGAAAGTTGTTGTTTTTTAGTGGTTACCTTTTTTTGTTTTTCTATTCCTTGGAAAGCAAACTAATTTTATTAGGGCTTTATAAGAGCTTTATTAGTACTGTTAACCAATTGAGTTTTGTAATCTGTCCATGGGGGGGTGCAGACAGGATTTGGGCTTCCCAAGCGAGTCAACAAGGCATTGGATTAGATAATGGATTGTTTGGATAATGTTATTTTGCCGTGGCAGGCTGCCATGGAGAAATGTTACCAGCACGAATATTTCTTGCTCTTTTGCTCTTTCTTTTTTTGTCTCCGTTTGTATACTCTAACAGGGTTCCCACGCGTCCTGGAAAACCTGAAAATTGAGGGTTATGGAAACTGATAGAAATGGCCAAATGTCCTGGAAATAATCTTTCTTGTTTTGGAATTTTATTTGTTTTTGCTTTTTAATTTTTCTGTTTGAAACCACTCGCTTTTCGTAAGTCTAGATATGACGACAGCTGAGCTAGGGTGTGGCCTCTGCTACGTAATGTCTCCACCTACTGAGACATGTATAGGCAATGGGTTGTGTTACATGCGTAATACGTCACGATTTGTGTGTAGCGGCCATTTTACCAGGGAATGTTGGAGATGTCTGTTGCACAGATGCATAAAGTTTTTCTTTTCAATGTTAAAGAAAGTTTAGGGTTACAGGCATCATACACATGATATGTTTAATACAAACATTGTACATAAATTTGATACGAACAGTGACATAAAATGTAATATGCAATATGCAAATAACTTTTACTGAAATTAGGTCACTATGGTAGCCTATTTCAAGGTGTGATCAACAGCTCCATACTGAACATTATGGAATAGCTCAGTATATGCCAGTGTTTGGATAGTTTCACACAATCCAAGAGGCATTTATTTCTTAAAAAGGGTTTTGCAGTTTAATACAGTGTGTAACAAACAGAGGTCAAGCAACTCCATTATACATCAATGCATTAATTGGTGTTGCCTTTATGTAATTTAGCATAAAGTCCCTGCATAATCAAAGAGAAATTAAAATGGCGTTAAGCCTGCGACTAAAGTTTATGACTGTATGACCAGATCCTGTCATGAATTTCCGGAAAAAAGCTCCTGAAAAATGATTCCTTAAAACGATTAGGAACCCTGTCTAAGTGAAAGAGCTGAGTCTAAAATACTTTGGTTTGCAAATACTGTTCTTGTTGACTATAACAAATTCTGTGTACATACTGTAAATAAGAACCTTATTTTTTTTGTTTCTTGTTTTGCATCCATGCCGTGAATTGCATGAATGCCCCATACTGAAAAATAAAATGTCCCATTTTCAACCAATATAGGATGCAATTTCTTGTAGCGAGAGCTAAGCAGCAATGGAAACCGGTGTAGTCTACTCATTAAAATAAAAAGGAAATTCAGAAAGTGCCAAATATGTAAATGGTGATTAATGACCTCATAGTACAGGAGAATAACTTGGAACGTGAGATACATTATACATTTTAAAGATATTGCCTCAGATATCCGTGTGTTGGTCATTACAAAACACAGTTTTAAGATTTAGATGACCATAATGCTGGCAAGGCAGCGCGGTGGGTAGTGCTGCTGCCTCACACCGAGAAGGTCCTGGGTTCAGTCCCGGGTCCATTCTGTATGGAGTTCTCCCCATGTTTGAGTGGATTTTGGCCGGGGGGCTCTGGTTTCCTCCCACGGTCCAAAAGTGTGCAGGATGGGTTGATTGGTGAGTCTAAATTGTGTGTGTGTGTGTGCCCTGCGGTATGTTGGCGACTGTCCAGGGTTGGTTCCCGCCTGCACCCATTTTTCCCGGGATAGGGTCCGGTCCCCCCCGTGACCCCAGTGGGGATTAAGCGGTTTCAGAAAATGGATGGATGACCACAATATACCAGAATAACATCAGGTTGGATTGTTATTACAACATTTTAGAATAATAACATACATTTTCTACCATAAAACCCCTAGTGTTTGTGTCACGATTTTCGCAGAACCTTGCGGCGATCGTCCAGGCAGGCGTAAAGGGAACAGGCTGACAGGCGAGGATCTAGGCAAACTAAGGGTTTTATTGTGGGAACAGGGAGCAGGACACATTTAACCACACCTAACCACAATGACGGACACTAGATACAAGCAAGACTAGGACTTAAATAGGACAGGACCAATCCAAATAATCGGACACAGCAGGAGACGATCAGGGAAGCACACGTGGATAAGCAGGGGGGCGTGGCACACACGAGGATTGGACGAGCGGGCATGACAGTTTGTGCACTTAACTAAAAATTCTGAGTTTGCAGTCGTGTTTTATTTAACAAATAAACAAAAGGTTAAATTTAAATTAAAAGAAAAATTTGAGAGTTTGAAATAGCAAATTGAAAGCACAATAAAAGTAAATTGCGCAATTTAGGAATTTGATCAGCTTTATGTGGTACTTTTTGACCGCAATAAGCTAAAGCATGATTTAGTACAAGGTCAAGATGCTCTACCTATAGAACATTGCTTTAACACAGGGAATCAAATCCTAGCACATAAAGTATGTAGCTACCCAAGTCAGTGTAGCTAACCAAGATGACTGAATTTGTGTGTTTTGCCGGTACTGTACTATTTCGTTGGACATGAGTAGTAGAATAGCACAGTGGAGACATGTTTTCCTTTATTTGTGTCTCTGAATTGTTGTGTGTACACTACTGTCCATTGGTCTCCTGCCTCCAGCCCTCCTGGTCTTTTCAGTGGAAATTTTAAAGATATGATAAATGCTTTCAGACCTGTGACCTGAGAGAACCAAAATGAAACCACCTCTCCTCCTTCTTACTCTAGAGATAAGTGCTACTGGATTCAACTATCAGAATGAGGATGAAAAGGTTACTTTGTCTTTCCCCAGTGCTCTTCAGAAAGGTAAGTGGAGCTTCTGAGAGCCACTAACTCCTTCCATTTTAAAGTGCACTCATTCCTTTTTAACGTTAACATGCCCTTAAGTTTCATATTTTAAAATGCAGGTACATCCCATCTGTTCTTCAATATAAAAACAGTGCCACATTCACTAGTCCCCTCAGTTTACAAAATGCATTGTATTGCATGGAAACCCATCAGATGAAGCCCATGGCAAAATATCAGTATATGACTTGTGCAATACTTTCTGAAACTGACTTTTCCCATCTAGAGATGAGGTTGGGGTTATAAATATCTCCGTTTTGGATATATACGTGTGTGTGTGTGTGTGTGTGTGTGTGTGTGTGTGTGTGAATTTTAATAAACACTTTTGTTTGCTGTATGATGATGCATTTAGCCATTACCTGAATAAACATGGACGGACCAATTGAAGGTGGATTCCTTTGAAAGGGTTCCCGGTATTGAGTAGGGCTAAATCGTGGCCTGTTTAGGCGTGAAAATGATGATGTCGGAAGAACAAAGAAAATGTTGGTTACTACTTGCCATGTTTGCATCCTTTGCCTGCATCTGGTCATAAGTTCATAGTTGTGAAATGTTCTATTACAGTGCCATGTGTGGTGTATATCTGCTGATTTCAGCCTTTATTAAAAAGGGAATGAACTCTAGCTGTTTAAGATAATGACACTTCAGTTTTCAGATATCCTTTACTCTGATGTAGTATACACGGGGCGGAATTTTAAATCCTGCTTCCACCCGCAACCACAAGATTCTGTCCCGCGTTATTTGTCCCACTCCCCCCTGCCTAGGAAAATTTTTTGATTGACTGTGCTTATTTTTAGTTTAAGATTAAACACAAATCTGTAGCCTCAACTAATAAACTATTAAATGTTGAACTTAGCCTAATAATTAACAGGCTGTTTATCATCTAATTAGGCGCTTTCACACCTAAGTTCTGGATCCAGGTCCCTGGGCTGAGCATATATTTATGTTTTATTCATATGACTTGCAATATGTTTATATTTCATTATTAAATCTGCCAGGCAGATTGATCATTTGGTTTCACAGAATAAAAACCAGTGTAACGTATTCCACCAATATGTGTAAATTTAAGTTTAAATATAAATATGAAAACGTAAGCCAAAAATGTATTCATGAAATGTATTTCACCTGCAACATTAGCAGTATCGGGTCGTAGATCTGCATAAACCACACATTTTTGTGGTTTCATTTTTTTTTAATTGCAGTTGTCACTTTTGATTTAACTTGCCCTTACACTTGAATGTCAGTTTAGTCTGGCCTTTCAAAACTGAGCACACATGACGTTTTAGCCCTGAAGTGCCAGGCTTATGCCCAGTGTAAAAGATAGTACTTTGCAAAATTTGTCACAATGGTTTGCCCTTTTGGTCAATTACAATGGAAAAGAACTGCCAAAAATGTTAAGTGCTTTATATAGATTGACATTTATATATTCATTGTTCCTTAAACAGGCCCTTACATCCTCAGGTGTTAGATTTTTGTGCTGCTATGCCATCATTAGCCAGGCACTCACAAGAGTAGCGAGGGACTTTCAAAATGCTAACGTGTTTTCAAACGTTCCAGGATAGGCTGTCTGTGCAAAACCCATGTTAAGCATATATTACAATACTTATTTTAATTCTTTTTGGCAGATCCCGTCATTTATATTTTTCCAGCTGTCGCAGACACATCAGTCTCACGGATTCAAAAATGAAAATTTGTACTGTTCCGCGCTCTATTCCTGCATGTCCCATGGGATTCCTGCAGGAATGCAGACCTCTGTTCTGCTTGTCCAGTTCACCGAATGCATACCTTCATTATATCATTTGTATCCACTCACATCAAAGCTAAAAATATGAACAAGTTTCTGTAAACCATCTTCCGTTATTTCACATATACAACCCACGGAGTATACAGGTTTTTACTTCCTGCTTTGGGGGAGCTGGCAAGTTTAAATAAGGGTTTGAGTTGTATTCCTATTTATATTTCCACAAAGGGGTCATACAAAAGCAGTTGAGCAAATGTTTGTCAGTATTAATGGTATTTTTGTATTTCAAACAGTAAACAGTTTGCATTTCCTTAACAAGCACACAAAGCTAATTTTTAAAAAAATTATAAGTTCAAACTTTTTGAACTCTAGAAATTCTTGGTTCAGGTTGTACACAAATTTCAAAAAGAGACTAGTAGTAGGAGCTAGTATGAAAGTATGCAGTACTGATAAATGTTTCAAACATTGTTTTGGTCATTCTCAGAAGCAAAGCCGTATCATTTGAGCTGGTGAAATGTTAATCAGCCAATGCTTCCGCTTCGATTGGAAAATACTTCTAGCTTCAATTGTCCATAATTTGAAATCACCTGTGTTCTTTTGCCATTGTTTAACAAGAATTTAGTCAGTATATATACAAAAGATTTAAATTTTGGTTTAACTATAACAGCATAGTAGGTGTCCGTGGTCAGTTTAACATCTTCTATGCACTGTAGGGTTAGTAGTAGTTTTCCAATGCAGTCTATCTAGGCAGTTTTAACACATCTGACAATCCTGTTTATTTTTGGTTCAAATTTCAGTTTTGAAGCTAAAATTCACATTAGGAAACCTTTAGGTAAATAGATTTAGATTTTTAGTCCACATACCATGAGTTTCATAATCTCTTCTGTTGCAGGTTCTGGTATTTTGAGGATCGACTATGTTGGAGAGCTAAATGACAAAATGAAAGGCTTCTATAGAAGTAAATACACAGCCCCTTCAGGAGAAGTGCGCTTTGCGGCTGTCACACAGTTTGAGGTGAATGTGCGATTCATGTAGAAAGACCCGCCCACCACCCCACTGCAAGGTCTACTGCTGACCAGGTCCCTCACTTGCATCCTTTCCCTTGTCCTTCATCAGCACATACAGCAGAAATTTCCAGCAACATTCCAGTGATTAGGATGTTTTATTTATTGGAAATGTAAGCTTAAGCGATGCCACGTTGAGGAGTGTGTGGATGTTTTGCTCCTGTAATGCGATGTTTTTGTCCCAGGCTACAGATGCTCGCAGGGCCTTTCCTTGCTGGGATGAGCCAGCTATCAAAGCCACCTTTGACATCACGCTTATTGTTCCCAAGGACCGGGTAGCCCTGTCAAATATGGTAATTTTTATTGTATACTTCTTTATTCCAGGTACTCTGACAGGATATCAGATTTTTCATTTCATTTTACTGCAGATTATAGCCAGCTTGTGTACCTCGCACGTGACAAAAACCCTTATCCTTTTTAGTGTGTTACTTATATTCTATGTATACCTCATATTCTAATGTCTTTTAAATGTTCTGCTTAATGTCTTCTAAACTTGTCACGCACTGTAAAAAGCTAAGTGCTGTTCTTTTAAGGCTGCTGTATGTGCAGTTCTTCCACTTCACACTCAGGATGTGACTGGTGACTTTTTTTCCTCCAGAATGTTATTGATCGTAAGCCGTATCCTGATGATGAGAATCTTGTAGAGGTGAAGTTTGCCAGGACACCTGTCATGTCCACTTACCTTGTTGCGTTTGTTATTGGCGAATACGATTTTGTGGAAAGTCGATCTTCCGATGGTGTAACAGTGCGCGTTTACACGCCTGTTGGAAAGGCCGAACAAGGAAAATTCGCTCTTGAAGTAAGTGAGCTTTTTTGTGTTTTCAGTTTTTCTTCTTTTTGTGATGTCACAGAATTACTTACCTGCTAAGTCTTTGGATTTTTCTGGATGCTGAAATTTGTATGTGTAACATTTAACTTTCACCTTAAATAGGCCTAATATATGAGCAGTGGGCTGATTTTATTGAAATGAATATGTATTCTGTTACTTTCTATGTGCATTGATTTTCTGTCTGTATGCTGTCTGCTGTATGGCAGCTGATTTTGGACTGCTGACAGAATTCAGTGAAAGACATTTCTTGGTATTGGTATTACATTGCTTTCTAAGCTAGTGGCAGTTTTATAAAAATATGTAACAAAGTACCACAAAGTTTCAATTTAAAACTTAAGAAAGGGGGATGTTGGAACCACAGCAATGTATTCTCTGGACAGCTCCATCACCTGCCCTACCTATCTAATTCATACTCCTCACAAACTCGCCAACCTCCACAATTTCTAGAAGTGCTGGATGGGTCAACCGGAAATATGATTGGTAGTTAATGTGTTTTTCCTAGCGGTGACACCTAACTCTGAAACTGCACCTATTCATTTATTGCACATTGCACAAATTAGCATGTAAGTGGAATCTTGCGCAATTAGGTAATTACTTGTATTTCTTTCTAGCAGAATAAGACCAAGTTGGATTATGAGAAATACATTATTACAGAGATTTGAGCAAATAAAATTACTATCTTAAAACCCATAGTGTATGTGCACTTCATTCCAGCTTCAGGCTTTGCGGTCACTTACAAATTTTAATTACAATTTAAATAATAATGTGAGAGTTACAAATTGAGAGCACACAAAAAGTAAAAACTGTATGTACCTTGTACAGTTCGTAAACTCGATTTTAATATTTTTTGGGATCCTAAGTTGTGCACATAATTTAATTCAATGTGGCCACAAAAAGAAAAGAGAATTTAAAAATGTCCTGCTTGTGGCCCCTTCAGGGCTCCGTACATACCATTAGTGTATTTGTTACAGTTCTTACTGTTTTGTCACAGAAAATGTTAGTCATAAAGTAAAAGAGAAATATACAATATAAATATTGACATTTTTAAATAATGATATTTTAACATGCATACAATAGACATTAAGACACAAAGTAAGAAAACATTTCTAGAAGCTTCTGTGGTATTTGCTGTACAGTTTCCATGGAAAACACAAAGCTAAGTTAGTCTAATATTCTGAGAGATATAACTTGATCCTGTCATGTTCATTGTTTGATAATGGGATTCAGTGTGGCAGTTTTGTATGTAAAGTACTTATTTGAACAATCCCCTACCTGCAGGTTGCAACGAAGACCTTACCTTTTTACAAAGACTACTTTAACGTTCCATATCCTCTGCCTAAAATTGATCTCATAGCGATTGCTGATTTTGCTGCTGGTAAGTATATGAACCTTCTTTTGATATTTTGTGGGTTTGTAATTATGTAGAGGGGTCCAGATTTCCCCACAATGTGCTAAAAACTTGTAGCTTTTTGCATTGTGGGATTAGTTTTTTATAAAAATCTGTAACTGCAATCAGAAAACTAAAAATGCCAGAAGATTTGCATTTTGTTTGGTTACTCATGGTTATTCTCAGGGCTAGGTAGGGATTAAGGTTGTCATGTCATATTTAGGGTTAGTGTTATGCCCATGGAACTGAATGGGCGGTCTCCACATAGGATACTAATACAAATCTGTGTGTGTATTAGACGTGTAATGGTACAGTTTTCCCACGGCTCTCTATGTGTCAGTTTTTGGACCATGGTAATCGTATGGTTTCAGTATCTTAAAAGAAAATAAAAAATGCCACCCTTTAAGCAAACAGCGAACTTTTTCGGCCCTATTTTCTATCTTTGCATGACGCAAAGTGGTTTTGCTAGTTACGTACCAGTGCATTGCTCATTTTCACGATCTGTGCATGTTGTCAAAATACCAAATGATTTTGTGCCTGCTTCCCGCTTGGAGTGGTGTTTTTTAAATGTGGTATGGCCAGGCGCATTGTTGACATGGTGCTATTCTAAGGCAGTGTAATGACATCATGCTTTTAACCACGAAAACCAGATCTGAAGTCAGTGGTACATTTTTAAATGGCATTTAAGTGGCCCATTTTAGAAACATGCATGTGCATGATGCTTATTACACACAAAGGTTATGCCCTTTTATTTTATTTTATTTATATACATTTTATTGTAGAGTACATCTGGTCTTTTCACATAATCATGTGACACGCCATTCCGATTGACGCAGCAGACTCACATAAAGGGTGCAAAAAAACGTACTATGGTGATTGGTTGAGTCATTTTAATAAAGATCATCACAGCTCTTTTAACATGAAATACTCCATTAAGAGCCAGCAGTTTTTGCGCGTTAGTTTGCAGAAGTCACAAACTAAACTTTTCAGTGTTGTCTCTATGAAATATGGGCAAATACAACAAAATTACATCAAGTAATATTTAACTAGTTATGGCATTTATATAGTGCTTTTCTACTCCTATGAGTACTCAAAGCGCTTTACATTTCATGCCTCACATTCACCCATTCATACACACATTCATACTCCGGTGGCAAAGGCTGCCATACATATTATACTTATCAACCCTAAAAAAACTCACTGCTAATTAACTTTACCATAGTGGGCTCATTACCAAACATCCTTCAACATATAAACAAACAGATGGTTCAGTTATTTATTCACTCAAATGGACAAAAGAAAGCTTGCTTTTGCACACAACAGCTTACAAACACAAAAAGTTCACGATAAAACATGGCTTCCTCTAGTCTGGAAGCCTAATGACCTCCGAAAACAAACTATTTTTAATTTGTGAGCTAAATAAATGATAAATGATGCAAAATTAATAAAACAAAATGATTCACCTTACTATTCTGCATTAATGAATCAATTTATCGATGCAAAGGTGTGTTGTAAATGATGTACCCCAAGTTCATCCCAAATTGTATCCGTTGCATGCTTTTTCAGTCAGGCTTTTATGCCGGTTCACCAGTGCAGATCGGTGTATTTTACTATCCCGTGTGTGTGTGATTGCATAAGTGTGTGAATATATTTCTGTTCTGATATGTCATTGCTTACCTTTAGGTGCCATGGAAAACTGGGGTCTTGTTACCTACAGGTAACCCTATATTTGATTACATTAAGCTTTTTTGATATATTAAGTTAATACTTGAATCATTTCTGCTATGAAGAATTGCATGAAAGTATTAGCATTGCTTGTTTTTGTGTCATAAGGAACTAAATTGAATGTGAAGGTGGTGTTGCCTCGTAAGATCTACATTTTTCATTTGGTTGTTGCGCCCTGAATGATGCTTTAGATTTGTAGCACTTGATGAATACAATAAAATGAACTTCATTGATCCCAGGGAGAAATTCTTGTGCGTACAGCAGCAAGGTATGTAAAATGTAGAGAAACATAGTGGAAACCAAACCAGAACACCAAGTATAGACAAGTAAACAGTGTTAATAAGCTAAAAAAAGTACACAAACATAGCATCCTGAATAAGAGTATTAAGTAAATAAGGAAATTAATGGATGTTAATAAAACTTTTTCACTTTGTTTTTCTGTTTGTCTAGTTTGTAACCTGTAAATTTTACTGGTTCATAATAGTAGTACCATAGCATCCTTCACAGTAGGAATTCTAGTACATCACTAGAAATGGTGGGTAGGCCTGACTATAGAGCTGCACGATATCACATTGTAAAATACACGCGGTGACAAATAAACGTAAGCACCCAGGAGTAATGGTCTGATTTGGATGTAATTTGGTACACGTGGGTATCAGCAATGGGTATGTAAATGACTCAATTTGTAAGGAGCTGGCACGTCTAGTCACCAGACACAGAGGATGCCTCGTAGATGCATTGGACAGCATATCCTGCGCTGTGCAGAGTTTTACAGGAATTGCATTGTGGGTTTGCACAAGGCTGGATGGTCGTGTGGTGCAATTGCCCGGCACGTGGGGCATGCATATGTCACAATCGCCCGATGTTGGAACCAATGGGCTCGTGAGGCCACCTACAAGCGTCATGAAGGTTCCTTTTGCCCAAGGCAGACCACAGCAAGGGAGGATAGTCATATTGTGCGGGAAGCATTACAGAACCCCATGACATCTGTGCCTGTCATCCAGACACAGGTATTGGACTGGCTACAACACCCCATGTCATCTTTCACCGTGTCTTGACGACTTACATCAGACACTCTACACTTTCACCTCCCATGCGTAGGCTTTCGTTAACACCAGCACAGAGATGACTGCGTTTGGAGTGCTGCCATAATCAGAAGACATGGATTGATGACAAGTGGCATTGTTCAACAATGAATTTCATCTCTGCATTACCATAGATGACTGGCGTGTCTGTGTTCGGCGGTGCCGAGGGGAGAGAACTAATCCTGTCAGTGTTGTGGAGACTCACTGCCGTTTCTCCTGGCATCATGGTGTAGGATGCCATAGGGTATGACTTCATGTCATCTCTTGTAGTGATTTGGGGGACCCTGACGGCACAGCGCTACATCAGTGATATCCTGCGTCTGCATGTTTTACCCCTCCTGATACAGCACCCTGGTACAGTCCTTTTACAAGACAATGCCCATCCACACATGGGATGTGTGTCTATGGACTGCCTGCGTCATCTTGAGGTCCTCCCATGGCCTGCCAGGTCCCCCGATCTTTCCTCAATCTAACATGGGATCAGCTTGAATGTCAACTGTGCCAATCTGCAGGATCTTGAGGGCCAGTTACAACAGTTGTGGACCGACTTGTACAGCCATTGTATCCTCTCCTGTGGCGACTCCCTTCGACACCGTATCGCTGCATGTCTCCTGGCCCGGGGCCTACCACACCCTCCCGACACGGGACCAGCAGTGATCCCATACTGCCAGTTCTGTCTGTTTGATCTGATACTATAATCATTGTAATACAGTCACGACCTTTCACCACGTGCAGATTAATTTTGTTTTCGCCACTCTGCCTGGGTGTTTAGCTTATTTTGTCACCGAGTGTAATTGCAATTATGTGGTGCGTGCTCAATAATCACCAGGGCTACATGACGGACATGAACATTTGTCTGGACGTGGGCTTTTCAGTACTGATGCCCAAAAGTTAGTAATCTGTATAAATTGTATGCTTATGCTTATTAAATTCAGTTCATGGAGCATGCCACATACTACTGTTTTGGTAAATCATGGAAGCGATGAGCGTTGAAGCAGTGGTGAAGAATATAACAAATTTACATATGAGAGGAGGCCATTTGGCCCATCAAGCTCGTTTGGGGAGAACTTAACTAATAGCTCAGAGTTGTTAAAATCTTATTTGGCTCTGATTTAAAGGACCCTGGCTTTTAGCTTGCACTACACTAACAGGTAGACTTCTTTACTCTAACCACACGCTGTGTACAGAAGTGCTTTCTCAAATCCATTTTAAAATGTTCTCCCGCTAATTTCCGCCTATGACCACGAGCTCTAGTATTTAAACTAGTACTGAAGTAGCCATTTTGCTGAACAGAATCCATGGATTATGTCTCCCCGTAGTCTCCTTTGCTCGAGGTTACACAGATTCAGCTCAGCTAACCTCTCCTCATAAGACATTCCTCTAAGACCAGGAATCATTCTTGTAGCAAAACGTTGAACCTTTTACAAGGCAGCAATGTCATTGTGTTATGGTCGACACCGACCTGTTTAAGTTTAAAATGCTTAAAAGCACCACAAATTTGTGTACTGCATCAAGGCTTTTTGGCTTTGTAACAAAAAAAAATTATAATTTGCTTAATTATAAGTGCTCTGATCAAGATTGTAATGGCTCTGGTGTTGGGGTCGACACCGACCCCTTTTTAAATTTTAAAATTTAAACTTCTATTTAAACAAAATACATTTTAAAAATATCACTAGGCAAGGCATGCCCAGACATGTATGGCAACATAAGACCAATTCAGTTTGTTTATATAATTCTCGAGGTTTATTTTACCATTATTTTTTTTTTTTTTATTGAAAATGAGAGGAATGCTGTCAAAAGAGAGATCCAGAAAGCCACACCAAAAATATTAAAATCAATCTTTTTATGCATAAGGAAGCCTAACAAGGTAACCAGGGGGTAAGAAACAAATTGGATGATAAATAATTGCTTTGAGGGTGTTTTATGGCTGATTTAAAATATGGGTCGGCACCGACCCGTCTAACATAAGAGATAGGAACAGAAAGCTAACATAGGACAAAGATTAAGGCATGGTGACCAAACCTGCACACAATATTCTAGGTGGGGTCTTACCAAGGAATTGTATAATTGTAGCGTCACCTTCTGTACAAAAGGCCCCCGACTGTTAAGTATTTAATAATTGAAATTATTATTTAGCCGCTTTTATTATTCCATTCATAATGTTACATGGGAGCAGCCATTAGTTTATTGTTTCCATGGTAGTACGTGTGCACGCATGGCGCGAATTAGTTGCGGTCTCCATTTTATTTTCTGTTCAGTGGAAAAGTTAGTAGCGGGGCTAACTACAAGTGCTAATTATTTATGTTCGTGTGCGTAAATGACTAAAGGTAAGAGAAATATTGAGTTTAGGTATCTTTGTATTTGCACCTTCATTATACGAGTGGTTATCTGCAATTGTAAGCAATTGTTCTGTTATAATCGGTAATTAGTAATTGCGCTTCTTTCGTGTTGCGAAATATAATTGTATGTAAAACGCGAGTTCAAGCATATAATCCCTGTTAACATTTAAATGGGGAGGGATTATAATTGTATAACGTAGGGCATATTATGCAGTGCAATAATGTGTTGTTTATACTAACTTTAGCGTGCAGGTTCGATTGTACGCGAACAGAGAGATTGCTATGTCCAGGTATGGTTGTAAGCTGACATTGTTATGGGAAGTTGCTGAGTGTACACTTACCATATACTTTTGTTTCCTTTAGACCACACTCACACACTCACCACACACACATACACACCCAAGCACCTACATCAGCACCTGTGTATGTGAAACCTGGAAAAAGGATGTTGCACTGGAATTAAAATAAACAAACATTCATCAGGATCCACGGGCCTTAAGTGGTGTTCTGGCCGGCACTCCGGGATATACATAATCAGGAATCAGACCCAGCAACTTGGGATAGTGATCGTAATAGCAGTCTCCGCTTCATTGATGGTCCTTCGAGCCGGATTATAGTTGTGTGTATCCTTAAAGATGGATCCTGCTTCAGAGTATGAGACTCAGGCTGCACGTTCCAGGAGAAGCATTCGACCCCCTACCCGTTATGAAGATTACCACTTAGAGTATACCAGTTACCCTTATGGCCGGTATGGACAAAGGGAGTGGACATCTCACCAGGAGGGCCAGGCCAAGATGACCCCCCTCACCTCCCCCCAGGGTTCTCCAACTAGTCAGAGGTTAAGGAGGGATGCGACTCTTCAAAGGATGGACGAAGACTATGTACTGGGAAGCCAACAGCACAGTCCTGAAGGTCAGCTAGCCCCCTTGATGCAGCTGGAGCAAGATCAGGGGGAGAGACTACAGGAGCATTCCACTCCCCAGCATCCACCCCAGCACCTTGAACCCCCTACCGCCGATTTTAGAAGAGAGTTAATGCAATTGCAGCAGGAGCGCCACCTAATGCAAGAATCCCAACAGCGCATGACATCAGAATTAGCAGAACTCCGAGCCATTAGAGCTGAGGTGAGGCAGTTAGTGAATGCTGCCAACATCCCCCAGTACCATCCTACTCCC
>JAODJX010000043.1:16384593-16399603 GCA_026776945.1 Isichthys henryi
GAAAAAGGATGTTGCACTGGAATTAAAATAAACAAACATTCATCAGGATCCACGGGCCTTAAGTGGTGTTCTGGCCGACACTCCGGGATATACATAATCAGGAATCAGACACAGCAACTTGGGATAGTGATCGTAATAGCAGTCTCCGCTTCACCTCCCTTGACTGGAACACCACACACCTAGAGATGTAACCCAACATCCTATTGGCCTTTTTAATTGCTTCCCCACACTGGTGAGAGTGGGATATGGAAGCATCAACATACACACCAAGGTATTTCTCATAATTAGCTACTTTTATAGATTTTTTTATATTCCTATCTGCATGGGTTACCTTACATTTATCTATGTTTAATTTCATCTGCCAGGTATCAGCCCAGTTGGTAATTAAATCAAGATCCTGTTGTAGCCTCTGTGCTGCTAGTTCGAGGTTGAACACCACCCACCTTGGTGTCGTCTACAAATTTAACCAGTTAACTGTAGGTATTGGTGTCAATACACATCAACCTCAAAACTGTGCTACTCCGATTCCACCAGTTTGTTGTTTTTCCAACCAGAGGAAATAATACATTGGGTCACGTGTACTGTAATATTGCAAACGCTTACAAAGCTTCCCCCTCCCCCCACATCGGTCAGTCTGATCACATCTTTTTGTTCTTGACCCTCACATACAAACCCCTCATTGCCAGAACAAAGCCAAGTGTACAGACCGTCAAAGTCTGGTCCGAAGGAGCCATGACCAGACTACAGGACTGTGTTTTGACAACACAGATTGGGATTTGTTCAAACTAAAGACTTCAATGTATATACATTCTCTGTTGTGTCCTACATAAACTTCTACACGGACACTGTTACCATTTCCAAGGTCATACGCACTTTCCCCAACTGCAAACCATGGATGAACGGGGAAGTTCAAAAGCTGCGGAAGTCACAGGATAAGGCTTTCCGAACCAGCAACCGAGAAGTCTATTCAACAGCCAGGTTCAACCTGAGGAGAGGCATCAGAGAGGCAAAGCTCTCCTACAAAGATAAAATTGAGGAGCACTTCAACAACAACTCTGCCCCCCGGCGCAGGGAATCGGGTCCATTACCGACTATAAAAGCAGCAACACCCATCAAACCAGCACAACGACCTCATCCCTTCCCGATGATCTGAACCAGTTCTTCACACGGATTGACAAGGACACCAACCACCATCATACCAGGCTGACTGTGCAGGAGGCCCCCCTGAATACCCTGGTGTTCAGCCCACACGAGGTCAGAAGAGCCCTCAGGCACATCAACCCCAACAAAGCAGCCGGACGTGACGGTGTCCCTGGACGAGTCCTGAAACATTGTGCAAGTCAGCTGTCTGCTGTCCTCCCCAGCCTGCTCAACATCTCCCCTGAAACAGGCCACTGGCTGGTCTTGGCACACATCAAGAAGAGCATACCTCCCTCCCTGGACCAACATCAGTTTGGCTGAAGATGCCATTACATTGGCCCTCCACACTGCCCTGTCACACCTGGAGCAGCGGGACAGCTATGTGCGGATGCTGTTTATCGACTACAGTTCTGCCCTTAACACCCCCCCCCCACCAAGCTGTCCATAAAACAGCACAACCTTGGACTAAACGCACACCTGTGTGACTAGGTCTTGGACTTTCTGACCAACACACCACAGACAGTGCACATGGGTAACCACATCTCCACCTCCATCACTCTCAATACAGGAGCACATCAGGGTTGTGTGCTCAGCCCCCTCCTCTACTCTCTCTTCACACACGAATGCAAACCCACCCATGATTCTAACATCATAATTAAGTTTGCAGACGATACAACTGTGATAGGTGTGATCTCAAACAACAATGAGTCAGCCTACAGGGAAGAGGTTGAGAACCTAGAGTGAAATCAAAGATGAAATAAATGATCCTGACACAAACTCTTTACACCTCTGTCATCTGGTAGACGCTACAGAACCCTATACACACACAACTCGGCTGAGGAACAGTGTTTACCTAACATCCATCACACTTCTGAACTCACAGCACTGATCTCAAACATTCTCAAACAATACCCCGCACATGCATTTTCTTTATTTATGTGCATTTAGTCCACTTGAAAACTCTACCTCTGCAAGCTTATTTACAATCACCTTATTGTATATACATCTTGTACATATATAGTGACTATACATTCTCTCCCATTCTATTTATGCCTTGAATCTATTTAATTGTAAATAGATGTGTATCTGCTGGCGTGTTCCAAACTAAATCACATTGTACTTGCAATGACAATAAAGCATTTATCTATCTTAGCTATCAATATCAATGTAAATTAGGAACAGTAGTGGTCCTAAAATTTCCCCCTGCAGTACCCCACTATGAACGCAGGCCCACTGTGACATTGTGCCTCTAATAACTACCCACTGCTAACCAGTTTTCTGTTAACCAGTTTTCAATCCAAGTTGCTACATTTCCTAAAATCCCTGCAACTTTGAACTTAGCAGGACCCATTTGTGGGGGACAACATCAAAGGCCTTTTTCTATACAATTTCTCTTGTAGATTAGATAAATAGGATCTACCTCTCCTAAATCCATATTGGGTATCCCTCGATGTTTGAATCCAGGTAATCTGCTATTTTCACTTGGTATATAGCTTCCATTACTTTTTCAGTTATGCAAGTTAAACTGATTGGCCTATAGTTTGTGTTGGTGTAAGTAAACATCCATATAGCACCAAAAAGCCAATGTCTGCACAGATGTTTATGCCTATTATCTAAGACCCTGGTGATTATTGTGCATGTGTCACATAATTGTCATGTGATATTGTACAGCCCTAGTCGACGGTAAGGGAGAGACAGTGTGCGCAGCCTGATGTCGACCTGTCTGTCAGATGTGATGTCAGGCTATATCTGAACAAGCTTAAGAAGTGTATTGACAAATCTGTGTATAAGTATGGCTTGCTATATAAGCACTGCTGACAAGATGGTCTGTGTGTTTGTCCCCCCATCCCCCTTTAGGGAGACTGCGCTGCTCATCGACCCCAAGAACTCATGTTCATCCTCCCGACAGTGGGTGGCGCTGGTGGTGGGACATGAGTTGGCACATCAGTGGTTTGGCAACCTGGTCACTATGGTAATGGCCTCATTCCTCCAATAAAAGAGACACCTCCAGGGTCACAGTCCACGTTCCGTTTAATCACTTGGTGCATTTCATTGATGAACATGCTTAGCCGCTCGTTGTTTCAGAGCGTCATCCATCTGATCAAACCAATAAAGCAGGCTGCCAGTTTACACTTCCTTTAACATGGTAATTTACTCTGTATGAAAGGAAAAATTGTCTTGATTTTTTTAATAATATTCCATTTTAAAAGCAAGAGGTGAACCAAGACAGGTTTTCCTTTTAGTATTGCTGATTCAGTGTTCTGCTCTGAGAAGATGTTTCATGTTCAGTCTGGAAAAGGGTAATAGAACTGCCTCCTTGTTAAGCTCCTGTTGCTGCTTCTGCAGTCACAGTGTCCAATATCTCAAGAGCCATAAAGCTCTGTTGACCTCTTAATGATGCTTTTTCAGAATTTATGCAGATCCACCGATCCAAATGCTGAATCTAGCCAGGATCACAGAGTTGCCTGAAGCTTATTTTAGCCACTGTTATCCAGAAGGAACATTCTAGATGGATTGCCTGTGCATTGCAGGACTCGCACTTGCATATTCATACACTAGCGACTGTTTATAGATGTCATTCAGTCTAAACACATACGCTTGGGCAGTTAAAGCAAGCCTGCATGACACGGAGATAGCATGCAAACTTGGTTCACACAGGGCAAAGATTCGAACCCCAGCCCTGGAGGTGTGAAGCGACAGTGCCATACAGTGTGCCACTATACTGGCCCAAATTTAGCTGGATGCTTGTGCGTAAATTTGAATCAGGCTCATAGTTTGTTCTAGTTGTTAACGTTGGACCCATTGTCATAAAATTTGTGATCATTCATCAGCATATAAATATGCAGCAATCACAGGACACTAGTTACAAACTCAGTTTATCTGTGTGCTGAAGTGCACATGTGAAACTGACAGCACTCTCAGCTTGTATCCAGCCTGCGTATCTGTTTCCTGAATGTGGGATTCAAGGGTTATACAGTCAGACTGTAACCTGTAGGGAAATGAAAGGTGGTCAACTCCACCTTAACAAAAATGATGAAAGCATTAAAGACTACAAGTAACTAAATAAAAACATGTAATAAACTTTCTTTGGTTGTGTCAGTAATGACAGCCTTGTATTTCCTAAGCAGTACTGTCATTTAGTCCAGCCATCTAAAGGCGCTTTCACTGGTCTGTCTCAACCTGGAACTTTTGTAGCTCCTGGCCACTTTTGTGTGTCGCTTTTGCACCACTCAACAGGAACTGGTCGATCACAAAGGTAGTGTGGGTAGATCAAATGGCATAAAAAATAGAGGATGGATGACGCATTCAACTGTTCCAGCTGTCGCAAAACTCCAGCAAGCTACCAAATTGCCTTCAGTTAGTCTTCAATTTATTTCTACTAAACTTAAGAAAGGGTTTATACCCTTGAATGTGGGACCAAGTAAGAAGACAAAAACCTACCACTTCCATACTGAATGGGAGGGTTTTTTTTCACCATGTCATATTCGAAGTGCGTTTGCCTCATCTGTCAGTCTACCAATCAGGGGCTAAGTCAAGTTTACCCGGGACTTCACTTTTTTTTTTTTAAGGAAAACAGGGCATCGGGGTTAAATACTCAGGACTAAAGCCTTGAGTAATCAGACCTGCTTCCATCAGCACTTTTCCCTGATTAAAATTTCAGCAGATATTATCATTATCTATTAGGCATAACGCACACACACGCATTTTAATATACACATTTGTAATTTTCGTAAATGGAAGTCTACCTTGTACCTTTTGTCAGATTTTATATTTGTTTGGAGATTTTTTTGCTTTACAGTATTACCAGTTGACAGTATTCTGCCTGTCTCTGGTCTTAGGAATGGTGGACTCACCTGTGGCTGAATGAAGGCTTTGCATCTTGGATCGAGTATCTCTGCGTGGATCACTGTTTCCCTGAGTATGATATTTGGACGCAGTTTGTGTCAGCAGACTATACCAGAGCGCTTGAACTGGATGCGTTGGACAACAGCCACCCTATTGAGGTCATTCTTATTCTATCCCTTCTTACACTATTTGTTGCATTAACATGGCAGCTGGACTTTAGTGAAGGATATTTTAGAAAATGCTCTTTTTCTTGAAGTTTGTAACATGTAATGGCCTGGCTAAAGTAATATATTTGTTTCTATGATACATTGTTGTTGGTTTGTTTGTTTTTATGCAGGTCAGTGTTGGGCACCCATCAGAAGTGGATGAGATTTTTGATGCAATATCCTACAGTAAGGGAGCGTCAGTTATAAGAATGCTGCACAGCTACATTGGAGATGAGGTGAGGACTCCATGAGACCTTGCTAATCATACACAGCCAATAGGCAATCTCTTACCAAAACCCTCCGTGAGACCTCTCAACAATGCTGTCTTTTGTCATTATTCTTTTTTCTTACATATTTTGAAAAGTTAATTTTAACGGCAAAAAGGTAAATGATTGCATTCAGTACAGGGTACTTTTTGTTATTGTTTCATTCTGTTCCTTGAAAATATTTAAGTGTTAAATCCTTAGTATGCATATGTTTGTTAGAACCTATTAAACATAATGAACCCTGTTTGCTGTAGCTATTCTCAGAATAATCAAATGTACAGAGGGTCCTCACTATGCATTGTGTCGATGTTTTTTCTTATGCATGCCAATTTCTTACAGATGATAAACTCAATATACATTGAATATATTAATTCTTACGTCATTTTAACAAATATTTAATGAATTATTACCTGGGAAGCCCCCTTTATGGAAGTCATGACACTGTAAAGTACACTGCATGCATTGCTTGGATAATTGTACTAGCTCTGGCTGAGTGACTTTTTTGCTCTTGCTAATGAATTAGCAGGCATTTTGCTGTAATCACCCGCCTGACTGTTCTACTTCAGTAAAAGACTCATAAGTGATAGTTTGTCTTGATATTTCTGATAGACATAGTGGCTGCAGGATGAAGTTAGTCCAAGAACCTCAGCATCTAGTCACTGAAGTGCTGAGGGGGAGCATTGTAATAGGAAGAAGAAAAAGTTTTATTAATTTCATAATCTATTTTCTAGTTATTTAGCTGACATTGCAGGTGGTGAAAAAGATTAGTCGTGTGGCCACCTGTTGTATGAATGGTACCTTTGCAAAGTTTGCAGTTGATTGATCCACATCGAATTTTGCAAAAATAACTCGTTTCTACACAATCAAAATGGACTGAATTCTTCCTCATCAGCCACCACACACTATTTGACGGTGTAGTCGACCAGTTTATGATCTGTGTGATGTTTACCATGTGACATAAGTTCAATATTTTTTTAGCAATCTAATATGTTTTTTTTTTTTCTTTTTTACAAAGCTAACTGATTAGAAAACATCAAGTCTATAGTTCAAGATCTAGTCATTAGTAGTAAAGGGAGCTGTCAGGCTGAAGGAGGTCATCTGAGCTTGGTTGACTGATGGAAAGTGGCTTTGGTAGTCACTGAAGCAAAAAGTTGGGGATGGGAGGAGTTTGGTGAGGCCATGGAAAAGGACTTTCAGTGGGCCTTAAAGATTCTGGCAAACCGTCAGGAGGCTCAGGAGAGGGAAGCAGGACTTTACCCATGCTGTTTATACCATGGATGGAGAACTGTTGATCTCAACTTGGGATACAGTCAGGTGGTGGAAAGAATATTTTGAGGACCTCCTGAATCCCGCTGATGCACCTTACTTGGAGGAAGTAGAGCTGAAAGCCTCAGAGGAGGACTTGCCCGTGGACTTGCTCTAGGGCTGAGGTCACTGAAGCAGCCAAAAACTCTTTGCTGGTAGGGCTCCAAGAGTGGATGAGATTAGCCTGAGCTCTTGAAAGCTCTTGATGTTGTTGGACTGTCTTGAGTGACATGCCTGTTCAACATTGTATTGATGTTGGAGGCAGTGCCATTGGATTGGCAGATTGGTGTGGTGGTCCCAATCTTTAAGAGAAGGGATCACAGAATGTGATCCAACTTCAGGGGGATCACACTCCTCAGCCTCCATGGGAAGGTTTGTGCCAGGGGACTAGAGAGGAGGGTCCGCCAATTAGTTGAACCTTGGATCCATGAAGAACAATGCCCCTTTAGCTTCACAAGGATACAGGAGGGTTAATGGGAGGTTAACCAGTCTACATTTTGTGGACTTGGAGAAGGCATGCGATCGTGTCCTTCGGGGGGGCCCTGTGTGGGGTGTTTCAGGAGTGTCAGGTGCAGGGTCTGTGGCTGCAGGCCTTCAGGGTCCTTGTGTAAACAGGAGAGTTTGGTTCATATTGACAGCAGTAAGTCAGACTCATTCCCAGTTGGTGTGGCACTATGCCAGGGCTGCTCTTTGTCACCAATTTTGTTCATAATTCTTATGGACAGAATTTCTAGGCATAGCCAAGGGGTGGAGGTGGTCCAGGTTGGAGGCCTCAGGATGATTCGATCTTGTTGCTGTTGTTGGGCTGTGACCTGTAGCATGTACTGGGGTGACCGAGTTGAGGATCAGCCCCTCCAATTCTGAGGCCATGGTTCTCAACTGAAAAAGGGTAGTTGCTGCCTCAAGTGGAGCAGTTTGAATATCTTAGGGGCTTGTTCACGAGTGAGGGAAGAAGAGAGCAGAAGATCAACAGATGGATCGGTGCAGCACTGGCAGTAATAGTAATAGGCTGCTTTGTTTGCTGCCCCCCAAGACCCGACCCTGGATAAGAGGCAGATGATGGATGGATAGATGGATCTAGTCACTAAGTTGAGATCCACTGAGACAGATAATTGACAAAATGAGATTTTCAAACAGTACTGAGATGTTATACAGGTTGAAATTACTTTGTTTCACTTTGGTCTGTTTTTGTTGTAGTACTGTTGCAGTCTCCAAACGTACAAGCATTGCCTGATAGGCACTTGTTGGTTTGTCTTGTCATTATAATAGTAGTACATTTGTAAGTGGGTACTCTTTGGAAACTCAGCTTAGCCGCAGTCATGCCCGTCAACTCCTCTGGCACGTATGTCTGTAATGTGCTCTTTGCCTTACTTGTGCATCGCTATGGACAAATGTGTCTTCTAAATAAAATGTGAATGTCTTGCATCACAATTCTTACAATACCTCTGAAATGTGTAAAATGGCAACTAGCTACAATAAAATATTGCCGTATCAGCCACTACCACTGTAACTGATACAAAAGTAATTTCAGATAAAGTACTTGATTAGCTCATAAAATGAGCCATAGTTAGACTTTAGATTGGCTGAGTGCCTGTCTGTACTGGTTAGGACGGAAATTGGGCATTTCCTGTCACTAGCCAATCGATCTGTGCATCCCTACCTTTTTTTACTGATGTATTTTTTCAGTTTGGGGCTTAAGCACAAACCTATTCAGCCTTTTTAAACTTGTAATTATTGTATTCCGTGAATATCAGTGAATATGTGTGATTACTGACCGAGACTGCTGCTGCCGCCGCAGACACTTAACGTCATAACTCTAAGTATTTGATGGACATTTTTCAAACTTTACCGACACATTGACAGGGTAATGAACTGGAATTGATCAAATTTTGAGACGGATCGCACCAAAATTGATGCAGTGCTCACAGGTAAAGGATGGCTGGAAAACCAGCAGTGCTTGGACCTCGAGGACCATGATTTGAATAATAGGGTTCTAAACTGTGTTCACAGCAGAAGTTGCAGACCAGTCCCAAAACCATACATGTTCCCCATGTAGGGGATATCAATATATTTAGAAATGTAATTAATATTTTTTATTTTTTAAAGACATGCACAAAGAAATGCAGTTAACCACCTAATTAGTAGGGGAAGATTTTCTAAATTGCCATGTAAGTGGGATCTGCAATTAATGAGTAATTGCGCTTTCAATGTTGTCACAACTAGAACTCTGAGCATTCGGGCAAAAATACATTTATTGGGTTTCAGATTTCCAGTTAATCTACCAAGTAATTCTAGCAATGATAGAGGTGGCGAATAGGGATTAAAAGAACATTGTTGGTTTGAAAACCTCCTACCAAAGTGTAGCACTGATATACCTTGTAGATGTTCAGATTTGAGAATACCTTGTGATATTCTGTTATATGAAGAATACGTGAGTTATAAGTTCGAATAAAGTAGCTTTTCTTTATTTTCTTGTAACTATTACAGGACTTTAGGAAAGGAATGAATTCTTACCTTCTGAAGTTTCAACATAAAAATGCTTCTACAGGTAATGTATTCCTGGACTTTCTGTCTTTTTAATAAACCATTTGAATGTTATTTCCAGATTGTATATTGGGTGTTTTTTTATTTCTTGCACTACAGTTACTTTTGCTTTTAGAGAAGAGGTAACATTATTTGCTTTTGACCCCATCTTACCCTTTCTCCCTCCAAGAGCATCTGTGGGAGTGTCTGGAAGAGGCTAGTGGGAAGCCAGTGGGTGCCGTTATGAGTTCCTGGACCACGCAGATGGGCTTCCCCATCATTGTTGTGGATGAAGAACAGGTAAAGTCTGAAAAAATATACAGACATTACATCTGGTATTGAGTATGGAATGCAGTCCAGTTATGCTAATGACAGGTGTTTAAGTTAGTCTGTATTCGTCTATTTCTGTATTGAAAATGTGCTCTGTTGGCCTCACTATATGAATTCAAAACCTTTTTTTTCAAATTCAGTTTTACACTTTTTTTGTATGTTTGGCATGCTTTAAACCTAGATGTCAAGTTTTGCTATCAACTTCCTCCCAAACCAGGCCTTTTATTGTGCTGGCTGGTTGTGCATTTTAATGCTGAATTTTGAGTAGCCAAGAGAGAGTTTTATCTCAGATGTAATAAATTCTTAATCTTATTGAATGTACAGTTATCCCTTCATATATTTATAAAAATATGAAATAGGAAATATTACCTTGCCTGAAACCTGAGTTCTTTTGTTCAACTCATTTTTATCAGGATTCTCAGTTTGCAGCTTGAATGGTTTTTTTACTGAGGAAGAAAACCGTGACCATAATGGGCATTTGTTTGTGAATAAGTAATTTATCCAAATAAAAATAGACTCTTTTTGTTCCACAAATGCTATAAAAATATCATTACCTTTCTCAAAACATTGCTTGTTAAATTACGGTCAGATAAAATGATCTGATTTAAAGTGTCATTATTTTCATACACTAATCGGGTGATTGAGGGTGGCTGTGGATTATGTAAGCCAAAACAGGTTGCCTGCTAGCAGACTATTGTTTTCGGAAAACAGGAAAAAATGATTCATCTAGGTTTTTAGGGAATAGACCGGGGATATTTTCAACAAATGCATCACTGCACCGGCGCATCTAATGGGGCTTTTCCATTGCACACTATGAACCGACCCGATCTGTCCTGACATGGCCCAGCTTACTAGCAGGGCTGAAAGCATGACCAATTCGAGCTGGCTGCATCACCAGTATCTGATTGATGGAACTGGAGATACTGTTTGTGCATGTATTATCTGAAGGAAAACACATATATTCTATATATTACTAGTAGTAATATCACACATTGCAGTGTGCCAGTACAGTCCCAAAACTCTGAAAAACCTGAAAATTTCCAACCTCTACTTAAAGCAGTACTATAGAACAGCTGAACAGAATGGACTGGTAATGCAAATTTACGCAAATGCTAATTGCATTATACTGTGTTTCTCACAGATGCACTAGCGGAAATTACAACACAGTTTAAAAAAAAACCAAAACTAATAATTGCACATAGTAAATCATGATGTACACTGTATGAACAGTAAATAAGCATCTCTTCAGTTTTACTTCACTGTCTCTTTCCAAACCCCAATTTTACCAAGCCGACCCTTCTGCAGTGGAAAACCGAACCGTGCTGTAACTAGTCTCCCTTTGTGGTACAGCTTGGGTACAAGTTGGTTCCTGTATAGCAGTGTAAAAGCACCATGAGTCACCCCTCAAATCACCGCTGGTTCCTGCTGCGTTGGATACATGCGATCCGCGCAGATATCTGACCACTTTACGATGTTTTAATGAACTTGGCAGGAAATATGTCATTGTTTTAATCGTGTACAAAAAAATCCCAGGGCGACATCAATATATATATACACCCTTTTACCTCAGAATCTTTGCAATTTATAATGTGCGGTTTGGAGTGCATTAACTAGCTTATACCATGGTTACCACACATTTGGCGAACACGTTTACACTTGAAGACATCATTTTCATGTTTACCAACCAAAAACAAATTTATTGAAAGATATACTATATAGGCTTGGACTGTGTAATGGTTGCACAGTATAACGTGATATTTCCTTTTGGTGAAACTATCTTGGGGTATTTCAAAATACTGGAATAGAGTTTCGTTTTAAAACACTGTCGAAATACTGGATACTGCAGTGTAATGTGTGGATGGTGTGAAAAATTTAATATCACCCGAGCCTGCAACTAAAAAATATTTTAGTTGTATGCAATCCAAATGAACCATAAGTTTAGTAGTTTTATCATTTACAGTGCTAACACACCCCTCAAAACATTGGCTTTGCAGATATTATAAGCTGATGGGACTTGTTGGCGCGGCAACTTCAGGTGTGAAATACCTGCAGACTGCTGAGTTTTTCTATATCTATGATATGTTAGCGCTCCTTCTACCAATATAAATGGATCTGCCGGTGCACTGCTGCTGCCTTACATGCACATGTAGCTGTAAACATAAAATAACATACAATAATAGAATAATAGATGGGTTCCATAGATCTGCCCTATTGTCACAATACTCGATGCAGCTGTTTGAGTCAATATCAGACCGGTGCATATCCTCATAAGAACATAAGAAATTTATAAACGAGAGGCAGCCATTTGGCCCATCAAGCTCATTTGGGGAGAACTTAACTAATAGCTCAGAGTTGTTAAAATCTTATCTAGCTCTGATTTAAAGGAACCCAGGGTTTTAGCTTGTGCTACACTAGCAGGAAGACTATTTCATACTCTAACTACACACTGTGTAAAGAAGTGCTTCCTCTCATCCTCGGACCAACAGAGATATGCAGCCATTATCAGCAGCCATAAGCAAGTCATTCTTGACCCTTGCTAGTGTAGTTTCAGTGCTGTGCAGGTCTAAACCCTGACTATAACATTTCATTAATGTTGTTTCTTAGTAAAAAGAGAGCTGAGTAGCAACTACTTTTTCTCAGACTTTAGAAATAAAGCGTAGGTTAGAAAAGTGTCTAATTAGCCAAATGAGTAACCAAAAATCCAGGTTTGGTTTCCTAAATACGGGCCTGACAGCAGTAAGCTTGAGTGAATTTGGGACATAAACTCATCTTAAGACTGGGGTATGATATGAGATATAGTGCTGTAATGCTGCATGATTCTTACTAAGAAATGATATAGCACCACATAAGAAATATATGATTTTTTGTGATCCAAATAATTTTCAGTATTGTTTAAATACGTTTGGCTTATGCATCATCTGCGAGCTTTGGCAATCATATGGCAAGCTCCAAAATTATTCCCATTTAATTGTTCACAGCCAAGTCATGAATTACTGTGACTGCGAGTGTCAGATTCTCAGATCTGGAGGGGTGACTGTATATTTCTTGGCATTTTTCATTTATTCAGGATTTGATATTTCTACCAAGCAACAGGAGACACCTCAAGCCAGTACATTTAAAATTATTTTCTCATATGGAAACATCGAATCATCATAGCTGTGACTGTTTATGTTTAATGGATGTTACAAACTTGCAATTCAATTTGGAGCCTCAAGATGTCACCCTATGTGTTGCAACGAGAGCTTTTATATATTTACATATAACAAATTGGTGTCCAACCCACCGTACAAGCAGAGTACAGAGTACAAAGAAATACAGGATATTAATGTTCCTGTAGCTCAAGAAACACATTGTGCTGACTGCACAAAGGTCATGGATTAAAATCCCATGGAGAACACAATCTGTAATCCAAGACTTTTATGTGCTAAATATATGAATTTTTGTCTCTCCGTGTGCATTATTCTATATAATATGAATACATATTATTGTTATCATATTTTATTATTTTCTTGCTTTTAGTTTTTTGTATTCTGGGCTCATTAAGATACTAGTACTGGTCGTTCAGACCAGTAATGACAGACTACTTATGTATGGTAGAAAATGTTTTTATTTTGCAGCAAGGAGAAGATCGTGTGCTGAAAATTTCACAGAAAAAATTTTGTGCCAGTGGACTCCATGATGGTAAGATTTTTTGTTTAAACTGCATAAAAAACATATAATCACCTTTAGAAGTTACTCGTATAGAAAGATGTAGGTCAGTTTCAGTGGACTTGATATCTCAGAAGTTTGTCCCCCAGTTGCTGGAAGGGCCCAGACTTGTTGTTAAGGGCAGTGTATTGATACTGTAGGCTACCAAAGTGAGCTATTAACATTAGATTTGCACGCTATAGAAATGTCTGTCCATATGAAAGCATTAGGAATGTAACAGTACACAAAATTAATTGTTTGAAATAAACCTCAGTTTTGGGTTGATGGTTCTGGGAAAATTCAATACAAGGCAATGCATTTGTTGACGAGTCTGAATAACAAGTCCCAAGATACACTTACTGTATTTGCACATTGTAAAAATATATACATATAAAAAAATCTGAAATATAACAATCATAATCAACTAAATATTATCTAAATCTCGTGTTTTCTTCTGCAGAGTATGGTCCCATATTTGTAGTAATAAGCACCTCTAATTTTCTTCTTTTTTTGCAAATTCAAATTTCCTGGCAAAAACACCTTAACCCCTTCAACCTCGCACACAAACACACTGTCGGCCCTCGTTTATCGCGGTTAATCAGTTCCAGACTCTACCGCGATAAGTGAATTTCCACGAAGTAGGATTCTTTATTTATAAATCTAATATTTTCGTAGTTAGAGCATTGAAAACCTGTTTACGACCATCTAAATATGGTTTGTAACATTATTACAGCCCTCTAGACATGAAATAACACCCTTTAGCCACCATTACTGTTATGATTGCTGGACACGGAAGCAGGAATGGGGAGACGAGGAATCAGGATCGAAGGGTTTATTTGGAATCATTTCAAATGCAGGAGAGGAACATGTAACATCAAAACGTCAATGACAGACCTGAGGTTACAGACTCTGACATGACTTAAATACACCGGAGGAATCAAACTGACAAAAAACAGCTGGTCACAATCGGGGTTGCACACGTTGTTGTTAAGGGGGCGTGGCACACAAGAGGATCGTACAGGCAGGTCATGACAATTACACTCGTATTACCCAATATATTAGACAAAATAAGTAAAAATAAGACATATTAGAAATTACAGATATCATATTATTATTATTGTACATTTAATTATGAAGAGCAAAGATGCTTCCAATGCATAGCGATGTATCATTTTCACTGTCTCGATCAACTTTTTAATGAATATACAAAAAAACGCGATAGAGTAAAGTCGAAGCGCGAAGTGGCGACGGACAACTGTGTGTGTGTGTGTGTGTGTGTGTGTAAACTGTAAACTGTATATATCTGAAGGAAACAGAAAAACATTGCTTAGTTTATGATCCACTGAATAAACAGAGATTAAAAAACTATTTTAAATCATAATGCTGAATGTTATTTATCGCTATCGTTTTTCTGCTGCTATAATTGGTAAAGTGAAATTTGAGAATGAAACTGTCTGCATTTTAATCTCAAACCGACCAACGCTGTAGCACATCTTTGTGTTCCAATTACACGATGGGTGCGTCCTGTTTGATGGGGCTCGACATCAGTGAATATTTAGTGAAAGGTTCCAGAAATAATGACATGAGTTCAGTTTTTCTAATTTGTTTATCCAACTGAATGTTGCAACTAGGCATGGTGGTGCAGTGGTTAGCACTGTTGCCTCACACCTCTGGGACCCAGGTTCGAGTCTCCGCCTGGGTCACATG
>JAODJX010000043.1:16422053-16436807 GCA_026776945.1 Isichthys henryi
CATGCATGAGTGAATGGTGTGTGAGTGTGCCCTGCGATGGGCTGGCCCCCCATCCTGGGTTGTTCTCTGCCTCATGCACATTGCTTCCTGGATAGGCTCCGGACCCTCCAGTAGGATAAGTGGTTTGGAAAATGGATGGATGGATGTTTGGATGAACATGGTCCTCCAGAATGGTTCAGTAGTCCTTAGCAATGACTTGCCCATGTAGAATAAGCAGTGGGCCTAGGAATTGCAGCTCAGACCATCACTGATCCACCCCCATGCTTCACTCTGGGTACACAATGGTCCAGGTGGTAAGCCTCTTTGGGGCTTTATTCCTTAATTCTGCACGTTAGAAAGACATCAAAGTGTTTCACTTTGTCCCCAGTCCAAAATTTGTGCTGCTGGCACCATTCAAACCTACATTTGGCATTGACTTGAGTGATCAGAGGTTTGGCTTTAGCAATCCAATCTACATTGACCCTGTAGTTCTGGTGGAAACAGGAGAGTCAAGGTGTACATTTAATTCTGCAATGAGTTGACCAGCCATGGTTTTATGTTTTTTGCTGCAGCTACCTCTGAAGCATCACTGACTCAACTTCAGTGACCTGCTAACAACCCCCCTGCTCCTGTGACTGCCTCAACACACACCCCTCATCACTAATCACCATTCTTTATCTAGATCCCCACAGACCCAAGTTACGACCTACAATGACCGTGCCCTGTGCTCAGGAAGCTAAACAGTTTATAAAATCTGATTTTTATAAAAACTCCACACGACTGAGACCTAAGAAGATTTCTTTATATATATTACGCGGAAAATACAGTACATATTATTTATTTATTGTAATATATGTGAGAATGCCAGGAAAAGACTTTTTAATATTATTTTGCTGACATTCAGGCTACAGAGTACACACAGGTTTCTCTTCATACGTAACTCGATAAACTCACTATGAAATGAGAAGCCTTAGTTATCCAGATTTCATTACTTTGTCTGATTAGTAACTAGTACATATATAAGTATCAAAAGATAGATCCATGCTATTATGCCAAAACATTAAAATCCCACGATTTAATACAGATCAGCGGCGAAAAAAGACGAAACAAATAATGCATGTCATATTATTTTTATTTCAATACTTTGCCTAAGCACTGTATTACAATATAGACCTCGATTCACAATATGCTCACGATTTAATATTACTGAGCTACAGAAAGAACACTAAACAAAAAAACAATACCAATCCTGCTGCTAATGCTGCGTGGACCACTAACAATGCATTATTACTGCTACTTGGCATATATAGTCGAAAGTCATTCCAATTCTCGCCATATTTGTTTACAAGAATAGGCGGAAGCTCTGTAATCGGAAATATCTGCGGCTGTCCAATGCCGGTGCCTGACGCCCTTACTACGGATAAGCGAGGTAAACGCGTGTTGCTCTTTACTTGTACCAATACATGCTGTGTAACATTAATGTGTTTCAGAAGCATAAAGTTGGATTTTTGTAATGCGTATAAAACGTAGGATTATATTTCCCCAGCGACAGGGGGAATTATTGTAATGCAAGTTACATTGGGTGTTGTATGTAACATGAAATTTACGTTTTATTGTAATGCTGACGTCGAACTTGAAGCGTCGTTATTTTAATAATATTTATTATATATCTGTAACTGCAGTTTTATCGCATAAGGTTAATATTGGCATTTATACTGACATTTCGAAAAACAAGTTGTACTTCATATTGTACATGTAGACCTGCGTGATATTTTGCATTTTATTTTTCATTTATTCATCTTTTTTTATTTTGTTCATCAGTTTTATTAATCTTTTATTACATGTAGCATTGGTGGGAAGTACACAGAGGTTCCTTGTAGATGTACAATGACAATAAAGATTCTATTAGACAATTTTCGAATCATTAAAAGACAACAAATAAGTTTTTGTTTCTGTATTTTTGCTTGTTAAGATATGTCATTAAAACTTGATACATGCAGCTCAGAAATGAACTTCGCATATTCAGTTTTTTTTTCCAAATTCCATTCCGCATAATTTATTTAATTTCTTACTCTAACTGCAGATTATACATCCAGATCTCAATAGTGGTTTCATGCGGTATTTTTAAATACTTTGCATATAAATATTTTTTGGACAAGTCCATGCAGCTCATATGAAATCATCTATGCACACAAATAGACTTGATAGAACGAAGACAAAATGAGTAGCTGTAACCTCACATCTCCAGGGTTGTGAGCTGGATATCCCACACCAACTGAGTGTCCTGCATACACTGCTGTATGCCCTTTCCTCTCTTGAACAGGCTGCAGGTTCACTGCACCCAGTGCGGGGCCAACAGCAATGGAACACCAATGAATGAAGATGGGTATCTGTGGAATTGCAACCAAATTGAAAAATTTGTCAGATACATAAATAATAACATGGTCTGGGAAGAGTGGCCCAGCAGATGTAATATTGTTGACATGCTAAATGCTAGAGGAACAAATATTTACACCCAAGAAATCCACAACCAGAATAGAATAGATACATGTAAGATGAAGGATACACACTTTGGATGTGCTGGGACACATCATCCGTGATGTTTCCTGGGCTCATAGGGTGTTTCAGCTGGTCTCACAGCATCATACAGCTTCACCCAGATGACTCAGCCAGGGTTGATCAAGCCCCTATTTGCGTCCCAGTAGCATTAAGCAACGGTCACTCTTCTTAATCCATAGCCACCTTGAAGTTCTTTCTGCTGCCTTCATTGCAGTTCTGATGGCTGTCCTTCTGAGTGGCCCACTCATGCCCAGCAAGGTGTAAACTCTATAGTTGAGAGCAGCCGGCAGAAGCCTCTGCAGCCTACTTGCACTGGATGGTACTGAGCTCGCCATCCCTGTCTCCGGCAATCCTCCAGAAGCATATACTGACTATTATAATGCATTGTGAAGGTATCTATAATGCATTATAATGCATCAAGAAGGTATGTATAATATATCATAAAGACTGCTTTAAGTATGTTTAAGTTTAAGCCGGTTCCTACGCCCCTAGGCAATAATGTAACAGAAATAAAGTCGAACGTGTCTCCTACTGGTTCGCGAATGTTACCGTTACTTAGTTTTTAGTTTAAACACGGTCTGACAATAGGAATCATATTAACCATAAAACAAGGGATGCGCTGCGGTTATTGAAGGCAACTTTTATATTGTATAATATACTTAAACACAATCACAACTTTTTCTGTTACTATACTACGAGAAAATAAAGACTGGGCCATAATTTTTAAACAGATGAAGCAATTATGTGGTGAAAATGCATTTACCATTACACGATATCATAGATTTAGTCATTCGTATCTTCATGCTACAGTTGTCTTTCTCGTTTCAAAATAACATTTTGAAAATACTACTGTGGGTATGGGCTGCATATTTAGATATTTGACTAGGTAATATGGCTTGTTTTGTAGTACTGCGTCACTTTCAACCCACCAATCATAAAAGGCCCTCCATGTTATTAGGCACCCACTGTGAAAGTTTACAAGCCCTGCGATTGGATTCTTACGCCGACAGTAAACCTGAACTGCTGCCTTTCACTGCTTTTAGATATCATCCAGTAATTCCTTCGCAAAAGCCTTTAGAATAGGAAATTCAATATTTCATAGGTTGCAATTCTTTCAAGTGGTATTTACGAAGATACTCATCATCCCTACTGGTTAATTTAAATTTCAATCATTCACGTCACCACTGCTCACTGGTTGAAAGTAATGTCGCTCAATAAATGACGTGGCTCTGGATTGGCCAGCGGGCGCGGGCGGTGTCTCTCATGGGCTTGCTCTTGGAGGTGCATGGAGAGTGAATGTCGTCATGAGCGGTGGGTAGGAATTAAAACCTTAGCGTTTATAATACATTGTCGCCACTTGATAAAGCTGTTTATTTCTTGCGCTGCGTATGATGTGGGCTCTCTAAAACTGTCTGTTTGGAAAGGATGCCTGTTCAACGAGACTGCTGTTTACTCACTGAATGGATTCTCGTTCATTATCGGAGAGTTTAAAGTAGCCCGTTAGCGATACGGAGCCGTGTGTGTGTGGAGCGGCGCCCGCCTCGCTTCTGGAATTAAAATCCAGTTGCGTTCTCGCCCTTTACGTTTTAGCCAGAGGCTTGGAGCCTCGGCTTCTTCCTTGAGATTTCCAGAGTGTGCCGACTAGCTAGCTGCTGCCCCGGCGCCGAGGCTCCCCCAGCGTCGTTTCCTACTTGGCTAGCCAGCTAGCAGCGGCTCGATGGCGGCGCTGTTCCAGGCCGCGCTCCGGCCACTCTGCTCTGTTCCTCTGTACATAAGGCGCAGTTTTAGGATAAAGTAAGACTGCTGTCGCCGCTCCAGGATGGTAAGCTCTACAGCGTTGTGCTTTACATAAGTGTTCTGCACGACGCTGGGAAAGTTTAGTTCGCCATGCAAAGCGCGGACGGCAGCAGCGTATCACCGCCTGGCGTTTGCTTTCGCTTTTCGTGTTTACTTCAGATTCATATGCTGCCTGATATTATACTGACGTCCGCCTATTTGCCTCCTTAGATATTTTATATCGAAAAAATGTTGTCCGAAACTGACTGAACTGTATTTACCGGGTCAACTACTGCAGTTTAACAGTAGAAGCTGGTTGTTTTATTCTGACAGAAGTTGAGGTCAGTTTGAGGAGCTAATCAGAATTTGGTACGATCGGTTTAAGTTACTGTGAATGTCATGTGATGAGGATATGAGGCTTCTTTCGTATTATACTATGCTGTAGTATACTGTACTGTAGCCGCATGATAATATACTGAGGTCATGTGACAAATACTACATGTTATATATATATATTTTTGCGTTGTAATATTTAGGTTTATATGCTTTCGCTATAATTGCAAAAACTAATCAAAGGAACTGAGAGTAAACCGAAAGTCAAACTTGGAGTAAAGCCTAATAATAAATTATCCGCGCGTCTGGAAAGCTGCACAATTTTACTATGCATTTTGGTGGAAGAATGTCATAAGTATAAGCAGTGTGTCCATTAAATATTTGGTGCATCTGAAGAGCTCATAAGCTCACCATTTTCCCTGTTGAGTATTTTTATTAAAGACATTTTATATAGTCGTTTCCGCTTGAAATTTATATACTGTACTTGCTAAAATTAGGTGTTGTATAGCATAACCGTAGTACATGTGTTCAGATTACAGTTGTATTACTGCATGGCGCAGTGTCAGACACAGTTAATATTCAATGGGGAAAAATATTTTCAGATGCTGGGCAAAATTACAAAAATCCTGCAAAATTAAATGTTTAGCCTTCCAATGCAACTATAGCTCTGATTCGTTGTCCAAACTGCCAATTAAATTTCGGACAAATGCAAATCTGCAACAAGCTTGTAACAGTGAACAATATAACTACCAGTAATGTAATTACTTGCCTATAACGTAATAGATTTATCTGTTTTTATTATAATGTCGATAATAGGGGTGTAACGATATACTCAGCCCACGAGACACGGTATTGGGTTCATGAGAACAAGACGATATTTTATGGAAATTTTAAGGAAAACTTTGAGGAAATGTATTACTGGAAAGCAGCCTTTGATTAATTTGAAAGACGAAAAATGCTAAATAATGCAAATGTATGGTGACATGTTAATCACCATCATCATTTGCAGTAAAGAACAGAACAAATATCTAGCATCATAAAATATTTCACCACAAACTCAAATGACAGGCTTCTCTCCCAATTGACTACTCAATTGAACATAAAATAGAAAATAAATAAAACAATAGAAATAACAAACATAACTTATTTTTAAATGTTTTCTTCACCAGTGCAATGGATTTAAGTGAAGAGCTTTGATGGTGCTGCAAATGGCTTTGCATAGTAGTAGCATTAGCCATTGTGTACAGCATTATTTTCCTGCGATGCTTGCAGATGGTTCGTGTTTTGTCTGTCACCCTTTCACCATTTATATTTTTTCCGCCGGATGCCCAAAATGCTGCCACATAAAAAATTTAAAAGGTCACTATGGTAGCCTATTTCATGGTGTGATCAACAGCTCTATACTGAACACTATGGAATTGCTCAGTATATGCCAGTGTTTGGATAGTTATCCACAATCCAAGAGGCATTTATTTCTTTAAAAGGGTTTGCAGTTTAAAACTGTGTAACAAAAAGAGGTCAAACAACTCCATTATACATCAATGCATTAATTGGTGTTGCCTTTATGTAATTTAGCATAAAGTCCCTGCATAATCAAAGAGAAATTAAAATGGCGTTAAGCCTGCGACTAAAGTTTGACTGTATGACCAGATCCTGTCATGAATTTCCGGAAAAAGCTCCTGAAAATGTCCAGGGAAATGATTCCTTAAAAAGAGTGGGAACCTTGGGTAATTTCGTCAGATGCCAACATACTTGCAGCAGTGATAATTTTTTACAGTCGGTGAAAAGTTCACATTATCGGTTCAGAAAATATTACATTATATTTATATTGTATTATTGGCCTACTACATTAAGAATGGAAAATCTTTATTGGTATTTGTTGCATTATTGGCAGCTGTCACGTTATTGGCTTCCATAAAGCCTTTTGAATTGAAGGCAAATATAATTTAGTAGGGGTGTAAGGATACACAGAATTCATGGTTCAGTACAAACCTTGGTTTTGTATTCACGGTTTGCTGCAATTTCAGTATAGCAGGGAGAACAGCATTTATTCTGGAGTTATTAAAATTGCAAACAAAAACTCAGTTTGAAAAAATTGTAAGCCAAAGGAAACATCCTTTAAATTCCTTTAAATCATGTGTTCTCTACCACCAAGTATCGTTGCATATCTGTAGCGAAAAGCAGCCCAATAGCCCTAGTTATTTTTTTTTGTCCGGTCTGAATTTCTGAGCAGAAGCACCTTAAATGCCACTAGAAGCCAAACTTGCATAGGCTGTTTTGTCCCTTGCTCTGGTTTTATGTGCACTTGGATGATGTGTCAAATGAGTTTGCATGTTGGATGTGTTTCCAGCAAATGTCTGAGTTTGGTATAACAAAACCAACAGACTGTCCAAACCACTGATTATGACTGACTGTAAGGCTAGTTTATACTTCACTTTTCTGCTGTTATTTTTTGACTGTGGGTATTTGTGTGCAGAAGCTTGTGTTCATTGTATGTTTGTTGGTGGATATTGATGATCCTGGGTGGTGCATGCATACAGCAGTGATATTCCACCAGAGCAGGAGAGGGCAGATTATTGCAACAAACACTAATGTACACAATGTAGTGAAATGGATAAACTTTATGAACAGTTTTAAAGTTGTTAGTCAACGCTTGGGTTGCATACGGCATACTGTGGCATTCTCAAATCAGGGATGGGACCCCCCCCCCAGAAATTTTATCCCCATGCTTTCAAAATTCTGCATATGTGTTGCTTTTTAAAATAACATTAACCATGGTATGATGTCTGTACGGTATAAATTTTATGGACAGTGAGAACTACGTATTCACCTCTAATAATTCTTCTACGTCTTCTTGGTTGATCTTCGCTTTGTGAATTTCACTGCTGCCATCTACAGCCAACACCTAGTTTCCTTGCTTATGTGCAGTCAACACAGACGGATATGCTTGATCACCGCCAGGCAAAAAATTGGGGCTACATGCCCACCCTGCAAAGCAATCCAGTTCAAACCCCTGATAACGAAATTTGTCACCTCGTCCTCTGCACAACCGATAGCACACAAGAAAATGAAGTATGAATTGGCCTTAACCAGCATTAACTCTAACCAACTCAGTGCTGCTGTTAGCATAATGTTTTCCATGTTGCTTGTGAATTTAGTTTTTGCCTTTGTCAAGCAGTATTTTCATTAATTTCATTGTACATACCAAACCGAAAAATATAGGATGGAATGATATATGAGCAATACGTATACCCGGTGGGCTATTTTTGTTAGCCATTTTGTCGGTTTGTTTTTGAAGTAGGCATGCAAATCAGAATACAGCAGCTTTTGAGGTCAGCCTGAAAATCATAATACATTTTATCAAAATGAAAGCCAGTCCAGTTATATGGAATGTTTTCCATTGTAATTTTGAGATCAGGACCCTATGACACATTGCATATATCTAGATTATGTAGATAACTGTGATTAACTAGAATGTATTGGCATTGAAAATATTAATTTGAAATGGGACCAACTGCACACTGCAGTAAGTGCCACCATTCAATGTGCAGTTTTCCAAAATGAATTGTACCTCGTTTTTGTATTGATACATCTCGCATTTGAACCTGTGCCCCCATTCTTTACATTTATTTGTTTTTTTAAAGTGACCACTACTAAGATTTGCGTAATATTCAGTTTTCTTAATTGCATATTCAGACACGTTATTTGTTAATAATTATCTTGCACTGAGACTCATAGCAGGCTTAATTAGTGACAGGCCAACAAGACATAGATGTGACTACCAAAGTCTGCAAGGTAATAAATGAAATTAACAAGTGTCACAGAAATTGATAGTAGTAATAATTCATTAACTAAACTGCCTCTGAAAAAGGTGTTTAGCTTGGCAATAAAGCAATGAACAAATAACTAATCAGCCAAACTGACTGCAAAGATGGGGAAAGAAGAAACAAGGTTATTGGTAGCTTGCCACAGTACAACCTCTAACATCAATTTAAACCTGTGATGTACAGATTATTAATTTCTGACCAAAACAACCCTGGCATATACAGTAATGTAAATCTAAAACCTATATTCTGTGGTGTAAAATGTACTAAATTTTCTTACTCAAGTAAAAGTATGTTCATCCTGTAAAAAGGTATTCAAGTCAAAGGTACCTGGTTTTTAAAAGTACTTAAGTGGAAAAAGTCCCATATATTCAATCATATATTGACAAAACGAAATCCTTTTACATTCAATTAAGACATTTGAATATAGCATTACAAGTTACAGTGCATGACAATAAGGAAAACGGTTGCAAGAGGATAAGCATATATTTTCTTTTTATTCAGGAAAAAGTGGTGAAACATGCTAGCATAGGTTAGTAAAATGATTTTTTTGTGGAAAATGAAAGTGATGTACAGGCCAGATTTAATAATGAATTATCAAAATTTTCCTTGCTGGAACTTTGAAGTGGTGGATGAGTCAACAAAAACCCTAGTCCTCCTCTATGGGAAATGGCTCAATTCAATCATTGCCATTATTTCAGTAGTAGCTCTAGTGCTGCTAACTTTGAATATGGGTACAGTTTAAATATCGGATGACAGTTTTTCTTAACTGATATATATTGTGGTTCACTACATATTGTTTGTCATCTTCATAAAGACAGTATGACATGCAGAATAGTAATATATTGCTCAAGAAGAATGAGGTAAAATTTTGATTGAGTGAAAACACTGATTCATATTTTTCGCGGAATTGTGCAGCCATACTCGGGTACGTTCATTATTTGGCTCCGTAATGTGAAGTAAAAATGAAAGTTTCAACAATTTAAAATACTTAAAGTATTGTAATAGAGTAACAAAATACAAATACTTCATTTCGAAAGTTCACTTAACTAGAAAGTTCCTCCTTAAGGTATTAGCCTTTAATAAAATAAATATTGTAATTTTCAGTTTTTTAATCCTATTTTTGCTTCTCTGGATTTTTTATTTTTTTTTAAATGAACCAAGTAACTATGTTTCCTCGACTTTTCTTTCCAATAGCTTCCATGAGGCTGAATTTTTGATTTTAGCTGTGTATTCTGTGCAACATCACAACCTGTGCATTCTTTACAGTCTTTACATTGACTGTGCATTCTTTACAGTCTTTACATTGACTGTGCATTCTTTACAGTCAGAAACGAATATTATAGATTTCTCTGGAAAATCGTTGTTCCCATTTGGCTATCAAAATACCACGTTTTGTTAAATAATAATGCATTAAAGCTTTAACATTAACGCTATGCATTAATTAATTAACTTTTACAACCCTGCTTAATATACAGTTATATATTAGCACAAAATGTTTTTACTGATGCAGTTTGGATCTTAGTGCTTATACCATAGCCGATGCCTTGCTCACTACACCCCATTATACTGTATAAAGCTTGGAAATACTCAGAGCCCCATACTTCGTCTTTAGTATGTGGAAATACTTCTTCGGTTTTTAGAACCAAAGACCTTTGTATTTTTTTTTTTTTTATCTTTGTTTTTAAAAAATCCTCTTGTTTCTTGAAGTTCTGCAAATATGAAATGAAATATAAAAACGTGTTAACTGAGTCTGATGTTGATGGTTTAACTATGGTGTAAGGGATATTAAAGAGATTTAAAAGAATCTTTCAGGTTTGTGATTCTATATGTAGATTGTGGGCCAAAAGTAGGTGTACAGATTTTATTTTGCAGTACTTATTGGGTCATGTTTAGTCTCATAGGTGTTCCAGATGTCCTCCGTCAACCTTCATACATTCCTGCAGTTTGTCCTTGACTCTGTGACACACCTTAGCACACAAATCCCAGTTAATACGGTTGTTCACAAGTGCGTAAGGGATCAACTCCTTCAGTTTGTTCACCGTGTGGACCTTCATCTCAAAAACCTTCTCTTTTACTACACCAAAAAAAAAGTCTGTGGATGTCAGATTGGGTGTACGTGATGGCCCGTCCATGCTGCCACATCACCCAATCCAACGGTGTGTAAAGGTGTTGTCAAAACTGTATACCTACTTTTAAAAAATGTCTTTGTTAAATAAAAACCGTGTACCTACTTTTGACCCGCCTTGTGCCATATATATAATGTTTTGGTAATCTTTGAGTGTGTGTGAGTTTGATCATTTTTTTGGTAATATTTATTTTAAAGCTGTCACTTGTGGTTGTAATGATGCTGGTACTTTGTGCAAAATCTGAGAAACCATAGTTTGATCGTTTCCCAGAACCTTTATTGTTCTCTCTTGGTGTTTGTGTTTTGGGTGCGTGTGTGTTTGAGTTTTTCCTCTGTTATTATGACTCAGTGCTGCAGTTACCTCCACAGAAAGGTTTGTTACAGGATGACTTAAAAAGCCTTAATGTGCTCTTTCTCTCCCCTCAGATCCACAGGACAGTATGGCCGCTACTATTGCTGTCAGTCCCAGCGAGTACCTGCAGCCGTCCGCTATCTCTACACAGGTGAGTCTGCCCCTTATGCAGCTGTGGTGAGGAAAAGCTCTCCATCCAAACTGATTTGTGCCTATGAGAGCCGACAGCCTCTGTTGGGGAGTCTCTGTGTGGTACTTTGGTTTATGACAAGACCTTGGAGTCTTAGTCAACTGAAAAGACTAATGTTTTGAAACCAGAGTGTCTCTTGTCCTTGGCAGTTACTTGGTTTATCACAATTTCAAGACGACATATCAGCATTTTTTTTCTTTCTTTTTTTTGCCGTATAAAATGACCAGGATTTAAGGCTGGGCGTTAAGGCAAAATATCACATATCGCGTAATACTGATAAAACTAGAATTCAAGTCATTTTTATTTAAAGGCTGCATTTTTAATAAAAAATTCCCTTAAACAGGTTCAGAACATAAAAAAATTATCACAAATTGGATGGATGGCAAATTGAAGTCTAAATTTAATAAATAAGTCATACAGAAATAAACTTTTGCTATAGGTCATGTCACTAGCGAACTCCAACACTATGGTTTATTGCTGGGCTTTTCCCTCAGACTTACTTGCGTATGTCACCATAGTTTATTCTCTGCTGAGTCTGTCAGCCTTGCAGTGCATTTGGACATAGTTTGTCCGTTCTTAAAAATATTTAAACTACGCATTCCTATGTTTGGCATCAAGCACTTGAATTAGTTTGTGAATTGCTTTTAACTGTATCGGGAGAAGTGTTTTTAAATGCCTTGCTCTGGATTCAAAGTTTACATAAGTATCTGTAATTTATCCCTGTTTGTTTATTTCTGTAATCTGCATAGTTTATCGTAAAGGACATGCAGGCCATTTTCCTGGTAATATTGTAAACCCTAAGTATTAAGTCTTTTCATTGGCAATTTCTTATAGTTCAAGCCTCTGAAGTAACATGGACAAACTCAGCACAATGTTTCATTCAAATCATGTCTCCCTGCCTGTACGCATTTAGCTGACTGAGGCTGTTCTTTCCAGGATTCTCAACCTTCTCCTTTGGCGCTCCTGGCGGCTACCTGCAGTAAGATAGGGCCCCCTGCTGCCCAGGCCCCTGCCAGCACCCCTCCTTCTCAGCCAACTACACGTCGTCTCCTGCCTATCAAACCTGCCCCCATTGCTCCAGCACCTCCAAAAAACGTTGGATTTCTGTCCACTAAAAGCAATGTGATACAGCTGCCAGCGGGGATCGGTTCTTCCAGTCCCAGTGGCCCAATTCTGCTCACCATTCAGAACCCAACTCGACCTGCTGGTGCCAACATTCAGTATCAAGTGGTTCCGCAGATTCAGGGGAGCTGTGCGCAAACCATACAGATGTTACCCCAAGGTGGACAGATCCAGATCATCCCAGGAACCAACCAGGCCATCATCACATCTTCCATGACTGGTCCAGCTCAGACAGCACCTGCCACACCACAGAAGGCACTGGCCATCAAACCGTCTCCTCAGAAGCAGAGGCAGAACAGTGCCAACGTGGTGCGGCTTCCTGGAGGGCTCACCCTCCCACTCAACGTTTCCTCTAGTGATGGGGGAGCCCAGATCCTGGCTGAAGGCACATCTGCCCCAGCGCCACCTCCTGCCAAAGCAAGCCGAAGAGGCCGCAAGAAACTGGTTGCCAGCAGCCAGCCACTTCCACAGCCATCTTCCCCGCCCCCTGCCGTAGCGGTTTCTGAGCAGGTGGAGACGCTACTAATAGAGACCACTGCTGACAACATCATCCAGGTAGGCTGCTTCACACCGTGGAGCTCTTGGGAGGATCTGTAATGCTTCCTACAGGCTGCATTCTTGATGGGTGATTGTTGCTAAATACCATCTTTTTAAAAATAAGCTTTATGTTGCTCTCATTTTAATTGGCGGTGTCACTGTCAGGGGATGTTTAGAGTGGATCTGGTATTGAACTGATCGAAAAATAATGAAAAGGTTAAGTTTCTCAAGTCTCTCATAATTTACATAATTGCAGCAACCTGTGATCTGCCTAACTGTTTTCATATATTAACATATAGATAAGGATTTTCTAGCCAATTTCCATTGTGTTTATCCAGAACAGACATAATGGCATGCTGTAGTCAATTATGCGACACTACATCCTATGGTGTAGTTTTGAGCTATGGGAGGAAATGCATGCTTCCCATATGACACACATGTGTCCTGGGGACAGGAGCCCTGGAGTCTACAGTGTTACACAGCAAGCTGACATGCCACCTGGGATAGGATTTTATTTGTGCATCAACTTTATTATGCAAGTTATGCAAGTGTTTGATGTTAGCTATTGTTGACATATGTCCTGTGTTGTATGATAACAAAGACCACCCCCCTCTTATAGCTATTTGTGCTATTTTTGTTGTGTTGTGTATGGCTGCTGCAGTATAATCAGGGTTATATAGTGCACATGCAATAATACCGGAGCTTTATGTAATAGGTGTAAACATTTGTTCGGATGTCAGCTAGTAGTATACAGATGTTTGATAACTGCCCATGACTTAGTAAGCGGATTAGTAGTACACCTAAAACATTGAGAGGCTTATTGCGACACCAAAAAGTTAGCAATCTGTATAAATTCGGAAAAATTATGTTGCAAATGGTGAATCTCGTAACCATGTCATTTGCTGTGGTCCTGTGGAATGCTTGTTTTGTTAGTGTATAATCGTGAGTCGTGTAAATTGTTAGCTGTTCAGCTGCTAGTATTACAAAAATAGAGCTTTTTAATAAAGAGAGCAACTTCCATTTTAAAAGAGCTGTCATCTGCTTTATTAAAATTACTCATGCACTTGTCAGTACGTTTTTTTGTGCTCTATATAGTGGTCTGCTGCATCGAAAACGTCCTGTGCCCTCTAGGGTTGCAGCGTAACATAGAACGAACAATACAGTGCCGTTTTAAGTATGCAGCATATATTTTGTCTGGACATTTTTCAAAGTCTGTGGCCATCTTTGGGCTGAATTTAGCTCATATGAGGCAGATTTTTTACATTAGACCGTGAGAAGGATCGTGTGTAATATTTTTTTGCAAACCTTACATTATCTTTGGCATAAAATTGTAAGTTGTTACATTTGATATAATACTCTCTATGATTTGATTTATATGAATAATGGAGGCAGCTGGTTTGTTCATTGGTTTGCCATATTTTATAACTTGTTCATCTGTTTCTTGTTTAAATAATGTTCAGCAGACATCAGGTGATGTTAGCAGTAGCTTTTAAAAAAAAAAAAATAAATAAAAAAATTCCTGGCTTCAGCCAAGCCCAATCAGGCTGCATGGTGACTTGGTTAATTTTTCTTCCTCTTTTCCACTACAGTCCATTGAAGTAATAAGATGTGCTTTGGTCACAGGGCAAAGCAGTTTGTTTATAACTTAACTATGATTACGTGGACGATCTTTGGTAACTTTCAGTTTTTGCACAAACAGTTTATTTACTTGCCTTAAAAACATTATTGAATATTCATCTATGCAAGAGAACCTAAAATAACCACAACATAATCTCTGGAGTAACCCTAATGAACTGTAGTCATTTAACGAAATATGAAATGTAAGCAATAGATATTTCTTAATGGTGTAACAATGCATGGTAGGGATGTCCTGTTAAGTGGGGGGGGGGGGGGGGGGGGGGGGGGGGGGGGGGGGGGGGGGGGGGGGGGGGGGGGGGGGGGGGGGGCGGGGGGG
>JAODJX010000043.1:16442468-16463379 GCA_026776945.1 Isichthys henryi
GACCCAGGCGGAGACTGGAACCCGGGTCCCAGAGGTGTGAGGCAACAGTGCTAACCACTGCACCACCATGCCGCCCCTTTAATAAAATCATGAATGTTTATGGAATCATATGACCTCCGAGCTTGCATGCCTTGTTTATTATTGCCACAATAATCACACAAGTTCTGGCTTGCATAACTCATAGATATTAAAATACTGAGCTCCGCCGATCTAGAATATTTTGATATCTATTGTGGGTAAAGGTGTGTATATATGTATATAGCCTGTGCAAGCTCATTTTTATTTTTGCGGGTTCGGCATAAACTAGCAGATGTTAGCATCGTAGTTCGCGTTAGTACTATCCATTGTCAACATTGGGAATTGTAAATTTAATGAGAATTGGTCAGACAAATATGCAGGTTGGCTGCAACGCTCTTCAGACCCACATGGTTTTAAATGCTCGTAGTACAAGAAGACCTATAAATTGGGTAGTATAGGTATTCAAGCGGTCGAGACACATCATGCGTCAGAGAAACACACACGCTATGAGTCCTCAAAGAAGACTTCACTACCCATCCAAAACTATGTTCAGTGTGGGTCTTGTCTGCCAGATGCTACTTTGAAAGTCCAAACCACCGCCGAAGTTACAGCTTTGGAAGTATAGTGTTCGGCATCTTTTTCTGGGTTTTCAACAAGAGCAAGACTTAAGGTTGAAGTGCTTTGGTCTCTATACATGGTGATCCAACATAATCCAATAGTGAAATACACACAGTGTTTCAATTGATGTTCCCAGATTCAGACATGGTAAAGTTGTTCACATGCGGTAGGGATAAGACTGTGTACATATGTAGGTTCGTTATTGCACCGTTCCTCCATTGTGAGCTAAGGTCAGCTGTGAATGACGACAGCTTTGTAATTATGTTCGAGAGTTTAAACAAATCAATTAAATCAAAACAAGTAGACCTTCATCTGAAACATTGGACCGCTGCTGAGATTGGAACATTTGTCGAATTGCGCTACTATGGATCACAGTTTAAGCAGCCTCTAAGTGTGACATTAGAAACCTTTTTTTTTTTTTTTACATGGAATACAATTTGAGCTTTAGGGTTTAAATTTATTTGCCTCTGTGAAACCACACTCCACAATATGCACAGCATCACTTGGTGGTAACAAAAGCGGATCTTTTAAAATCGTTGTACAGTTCATGTATATATGAAGTACATTTAAAATGGTAAGAGCTATGGTTTATTTGTTGGTCGTGAAAATGGCAAGGTTTTTTCTTTTTGAGGTCTTAGAAAGGTCTTAAGTCTTAATTTTGATGTTAAAATCTGTGCAGCGACCCTGCTTATAATCATTGGTGTATTTGTGTTCACAGCCTGGGCTTTTTCTATCAGTAACAGGCTCATCCAAAAATGCATGTTCATTTGTCCACAAAGTAATTTGTAATTTTAATACAGTGCCTGTATTTGAAGATTAGCATCAACTCTGTTAGAGATTTTTATTCTTATTAGAATTTTACATTTTATGTTAGTGCCCCAGAAACCCCTCCAGTTGAATGAAAGGAAGTGAAGCTGTTGCATCTTGAATGCTCTTATTTTTCCATCCCAAATTTCAGCCAAAATCACAGTTAGCCCACATTGATCAAAAGCCAATGCTAAAGCCTCCACTCCATGGTTTGGTGACTAAGTTCCATTCCAATAACCAGGTCGTTGAGCGAAATTGTCGCTAAATGAAAATTATGGACGTCTAGGCGTTACAGCGACTTATGACTTCAGCCTTCCATATCTAATATATATAATTTTTTTTTATCCTTCATGAACTAGACACTTAACATATTTTACGTTCTACTTCAGAAGCGTAAGACGCTTTTGGGAAACATGCACTTGTTTTTTTGCCGCAGAAAGCTCTCCAATAGCTAATTAGGGATAGGAACAAGTAATTCATAGCATAGATAATAATTAATAAAAAAGATAGCTGACGACAAATCTTGTCATTGATTAGTTGCATTTTTGCAGTTTGCTGTGTAAATTGAGTATAATGACATTATCACCTAACAATTTTAGCCTAGATGTATTCCCCGGATGCATATACGTGGTGTGTCTGCATCCACGTGAGATGTTCCAAGACCTACTGTGGATAGCTGAAACTGATCATCCGCAGACCCCATATAACGTGATTTTCATGTACATTCATGTAATAATGCAGTATGCTATAACATAATTTTCACGATGTGGTTTTATTACATAATGCATTGTCACACACCATTTGTAATGCTAAGTAGTTATCTCGTACTTAATTCATTGGTTGTTTCTTAAAATCCTTTGTGATTAAAGTAGTCAGTAACCACATTCTCATGATCCAGCCCAATGTTGTAAAATATGATATAAACAACATCTTCAAGCATAAACATAACGCACACAAAGGAATACAAGTAACCCCCCTAGTTAGTGGGGAAAGATTCTGAAAATTGTCATGTAAGTGGAATGAGCAATAAATGAATAAGTATACTTTCAGACCTACATATCTCAACAAGGACTCTCAGCATTTGGGTAAAACACATTAACATATTAGAATCTTGTACAAGTTGGTGAGTGTAGGACAGCAATTGCTTAGATGGCTGGATCAAATGATATGGCTGCTGGAATAATCAAATTTAGTTTAATATTTGTATAGCTGGCAGCCAAACTAAATTATATGGTTCAATGTAGTAAAGTATAATGATACTTTTTTCAGTGTGGTAGAAATGGAATTTGAGTTCTGACCACATCCTGTTGCATTTCCTTTGTTCTACTTTCAGTCTATTTTAGTGTTATGATATCTTGCGCTTTATTAACTGTCTTTCTGTGTTCCATTTTTCTTTTGTACAACAGCTATGAAACCAACTTGCTTACAAGGCCAACTCCCAAGGTGCACAGTGTCATATGTTTAGCAGTATTAAAATGTGCTGTGTGTGTACAGAGGCCCTGTATAGTGTGCTCTAACCCCCTACTCCTATAGAAAACTCTGATATCTATAGCTTGGAGAAATATATCAAACTGTGTATAGTACCTTATTGTGTACTTGTCACCCACTAATAATATATTAATAATTAGCTGTGGATTTGAATTATTAGTCGACGTGGTTGATGACATTGACGCTGAAAATGCATCAACATCAATATTTGAAATCGATGCCTCGTCTTTTTATTTTAATAAAATTAGCTTTATTATTTTTAAAACACGTCATAGCAAATGTTTTCCCTTTAATTTCACTACATAACTGTGTGATTAGTTTATTTTCACAAAACAAAAAGGTGGTATTCTATACCGCCAGAATAGGCAAAAACCATGTTGTCTATTCATGTTTATTAAATTGCCATTACTATGGAGAGCTTTTAAATATCTTTTGCCCATCTAGCTGCTAAATGCATTCATATAAAGTTGTCTGTCTGCTACATTAGGATATCCACTGAATAAGTGTTTGTGACCATGTTTAGGCTAAAATTTGGTCTTGTTCTACATTGATTGATGGTGCCAGTTAGGGCTGGGTGATACATCGGGTTTTTACGAGATATCGGTATATTTTCATACAAGATATGATGAGACAATATCGTTTATCGATAGTTTGCTTTAAAATTATATTCATTGCTTTATGAAATTATATTATGAACACAACCCACCCCTCCCACTCACTCACTCACTCACTCACTCACCCACTCACAAGTCCTGCATGTTGTGACAACACGGAGACAGGCACAGACATGAGGCAAGCTAGCAAAGAGGAGCTGGGGGGTATTTCACGAAGTAGGATTTCTTGTTTAGCCGCATAACTTGTCAGACTTAAGCTAGTCTGAGCTACATTTTAAGTGGATGATTATATAGTCCATTTAGCCCAGATAACTTGTTGGATTTATGCTAATCTGGCTAAACAAGAAATCCTGCTTAGAGAAATACCCCCGATTGGTGGTATAATATATGCCGGTGTTCTAACATTTCTTCCTAACCTATGGAAACGTCCTACCTTTGGGTACTGCGCATGCGTACAATGAAATCAAGCCCCCTTTCTTGTTCTTGAAGAACCGCCCATGAATCTATCCTATCTTGCATTGGAGTTATGGCTTATTTTTGCATTTTCAATGTTCAATGATCGCACTTTACTGTCAGCATCATGCTGATTTACTATGCTGTATGTCGAATTACCTGACATGTTTTAACACTTAATCTTATAAGGTATTTTAGACTCCTATCATTACATTAGATTGTGTTTTTTTTTTAGACAAGTTAAGTATTTATTTTTTGTATTATCCGCTTCCAGCCCATAAAAATGACAACGACATTTTCGGTAAGGTAGCACCGATCGATAGATATATCTGTCGAAATGCAGTAAAGTAGGACAAATCGATATTTTTGAGCCACTTTTTCATGTACATGTACAGCTATCTGTAAATAAGTGCTCATGTGACATTGAGGACATTTGGCTCTGACTTGGAACTGTCTAATTGTTATTACTTTATGGGAAACATTATTGAGATATATATCGTATGTCGCGGTTCAGCTAAAAATATCGAGATGTGATTTTGGTCCATATTGCCCAGCCTTAGTGCCAGTGTGTGCGTTTGTTATCGTAAACTAAAGCTGAAACGAAAACAGTCACCAAATAAAAGAAAATAATTCATGAACTGAGATGAAAAATGAAAACTGCATTTATGAAAAAACATGCCAGACTTTAATCTGCAAAAAGTACCACCACACCACCATCTTTTTTTTATCTTGTTTAACCACAGAACATGGCATATGCTGCAGTTGATGGCACTTCGCAAGCTGCTTTAGTAAAACAAAAAAAAAACACAAGTGCTTTTTGGAAATATTTTGATGAGCATGGAAAGGCTAAGGATGTCGATAAGCCTTTATGCAAAAAGTGCTGCAAAATTGTGCCGACGAAGTCAAGTAGCACGTCAAAATTGGCGAAGCATTTTAAAGACCGACATCCCAATCTTTATGAGAAATTTCACAAGGTCAGTAAATTGCGCGTTCCAGCAACACTGAACTATTAAACTGTGTGTGCATGCACATGTCTGTACGAGTGCATCAGGGTGGATACAGAGAGCAGAGGAGTATTGTAAACACGCAAGCGTTTAGAGACAAAAATGACAAGCTGTTGTGTAAATAAGATAAATAACATAAGGCTATTTAGTTTTGTTTAATAAAAGGACAATGTATAGACCTATTCTATAGGAAAGGTAACCTTAAATTACTTCTGTTGTGATCCGGCGCTATATAGAAAATAAAATTAACTTGACCTTCAAGGGTGGGCGGGAGGTGCTGTTGGGGGGGCGGGGCGCCCCCCAAATATAATGGTAGGGGAAACACTGTAGTTAATGTAGGGATAATACAAAAACGTAAAACAAAAATGTGCCCTGTAAAATGTGGTAAACGCGCAGTCATACTTTAAAAAAATATATACCATCGTATACCATGAAACCGATATAACTTTGAAAAATACCATGATATATATTTTTGGTCTTACCGCCCAGCTCTAGATAATTGATGGTTAGTTCCTGTCAGGTATTGAAACTGTTACTTGTTTGGATATACAATGTAAATATATATTTATACTACATGTATTAATATTTTAAAATTAGTAAATCCCGATGGGGAAAAAATGCATGCTAAAAAATCTTAAAATCGACTGCTAGAAACACACATGACGTACTGTTCCATCTTGTTTGTGCATTTTGTTTTAAGCATTTTTAAGGCATTTGCAGTTGAATTTGAATGCCTTCCAAGAAAGTATACACAAGTGACGAATGCTTAAATTTCCCCACAATATTTCTGCCACTGGCAACTAGGACTGGGCGATATGGAAAAAATCTTCTCTAATTTTTTTCCATGTCCGTTAATATCGATACATATCACAAAATGAATCAAATCACTGTCAAACCACCTTTTTATTCCAAAAAGATGTGAAGATATAATATTAATTGTAGATTACATGTAATTTATTTTGCCAGAAGTTGAACATAAATGTTCTGTAGAACACTGCAATAAATAAAAAATAATGGATTTAATAAATGAAAAAGGACATTAGAAAAGGTAAGTAGTTTAAAAACAAATACACAGAAAAATCTTAACCTAAATGAACATAATGCATCTGTAATTATATATATTGTTTTTTTACAGCGTAAATACAGTGATGCTATAAACATATACATACATAATCGCACAGTGCTCAAAAATTTATTTATATATATATATATATATATATATATATTAGACACACACACACAAAAGTTTTAAAGTTTCGCTATAAACCGTCTGTCATGTGCCGGTTCGGAAACTCGCCGTCTGCTATAAAGCATTTTGTGGGACCGATCGTGCAACAACATGGCAGCACATGCGCGGGACCGATTGTGTATCCAGCATGCATAGGACACTGACACTGGCGCTGCAAAACGTCACCATGCATCACCATGTCACATGGTACAAAAACCTCGCGAGAGCAAGACGACTTAAGACAGATCATGCAGCGCCTCTCAGCCAGCTGCACAAACTGGAACCGCCTCCATGACGATACAAATTTTCCCTTATTGGCTGAAGATTTTAGTCACATGCATGACGTTTGTAGGCAGTTCCGATGCATTATCTGCTATTTCTCTCGAAAAGCACGTAAAGCAGTGAGAACTGGTTTTTAGTTCTTTTACATGGTAAAATAAAGTTTAAATAAATTACATAAATGCTCCAATAATACACGCAAGTTATTGGTTTATTTGTTATTAGTTATTGTAATGTTGCTTTATTTGTTTAGTCGTCCAGTCTGTGAAGAAGGCATTCAAGTAAGAGTTGTATTGTACTCTGTACATGACAATAAAAACTTTGAATCCTTGAAATGTATTTGATCTTTTTCCTGGCAGATATCTTTTTTCACAGGGTCGCTATACACAATAGTTTGTTTTCACTGCTAACAGTTTGGATCAGGAGCTGGGTATTGTAAAAGAAGTAATGTGCATGCAGGTGATATTTGTATAGATTATCTACACCCTTCTGGCAGTGCTGCCATTGCAGTCAGATCTCTCATATTCCGAGGAGTAGAAGTTGTCCGACTTGGCAGCAGTCACTTTATACTCCACTCCTGCAGCTGCCGGCAGATCTCGCTCCAGGTCACGTCAGCTGCACAGACCTAAGCCCACGTCCAACGTACCCATCGGGTTCTCATATAGTCCAAAGATTGACTGAATGAGCACTATCAACTTTATATCAACTATATCTATTTTTCTATCAATGAAAATTTATTTTGCGATCATTATCTTTATCGTTTTATCACCCAGCCCTACTGGCAACACTTCAGTTCGCTGTGATAGCAGCCTCCCCGTATCACAAGTGCAGTGAGCGTGCAAAACAGCCAGCCAGCGACTCCCAAATCATCCATTGCTTTTTTCATATTACTGGTGTTGTCTTGCACAATTGCATGCGCTTTGCTTAGTGGGATTTGTCAGTAAATGCTACTTCCTCCTCTCAAAACTTTGTTTTTGCAAAGCTTGCAAATCGCAGCGCTAATGTTGCTTTTAAAAATGTAAAATACTTCAATATTGTCACCCTCTAAACTGATGTTTTTATGCTCCCCCTACTGAGAAGGATATGCGCATGACGTCACAGCAGACGGAAATCACTGCACTCACACCCAATAAGTGTATTTATGAAGAAAACCATATTTGCAGTGTCATAGTCGACACGGTCATGTTCATGAAAAGCCTCAATTTTTGAGAACATCAAAAGTTGATGGCAATATTTAGATTGAAACATTGTGTACATGCATATAAAGCCACAAATAACTGTATCTATGCAATCCTTTATTGAATACCTCTTCCCTGAACATGAACAACATTTTCTAAACAAATTGAATTTCTTGCACCTTTTTAAACTAATTTTCTCAGTCTCAATCACTGGCCCTCCAGCCTGCCCTTTTCACATTCAAAATCATAAAACTTTCATTCAAAAAAGAAAAAAGTTTGATAGTATTAACATTACATACAACTAATATAATGTTTTATAATGGCTACTAGGCAAAATATGCCTTCCTGTTTATATACATATGTAGAATAGCAGCTACCTCTGTAAAGGTCCAGTGATCAAAATCCATTGTCATTCTTAATCCACAACAAGCTGAATTGGCCAAGCATTATGAAGATTATCTAGTGGTTATGTCCCATTTATACCTCGCTGTTTAAGGATAAAAAGTGAGAGTTAAGAGCTCAAATGTGCCAGCTTCTAATGTTTTTAATTTACTTCATTGATATTCTAAGTAACTCTAGTATGACAGCCTTTCACACAGCAAGAGTATCCCAACTTACCAAAGATAATGCCGCACGCAAATGCTGACGCTTAAGTTGAAAGAGAAGAAAAAATGGGGGGAAAGCGTGTTTTTGTTCAAGCACTTAAAAAGAGCATGTGAAAATCAGAGATGCACCGATGGATCAGCCAGCGATCGGAATGGACTGATTTTCAGCCTGATCGGCTGATCAGTCTCACGTATTTCTGATTACTTGCACATGCACAATAAATCATATCCGCAGTCGCACGCGCTTTCAGATACGCAAAAATGTTCGTAATTTGGAAATTCTTCTGTGTGATCCAAGCGGACACAAAATTTGCTATCTGTAGCCAGTGTGAGGATCAGGTACATCATGGGGGAACCATTACATTTACATTTACAGCATTTGGCAGACGCCCTCAGCCAGAGCGACTTACATAAGTGCTTTAAGACTCTGCAATGAATTCTTCAGATACTAGCTAAATAAAGACCCAGGCTATGAATACCATCTATCTGAATACCCTGTTGGGGTTAGGGTTTTTTTTTTTTTTTTTTTTTTTTTAAATAAGGAAAAGAGCTCAGGGTAAGATGCTAGACAACAATTACAAAGACATTTAACACAACAAATTTAATAGCAAATTTAAATTTAAAAACACAGTGAACATGCTCAGTTTGAAGAAGCTAGCAAAGCGTGTTTGAAGCCATCTACGAGCCAGCAGCCTGTCCTGTCTTTCGTTGGTATAAGCAGTGAAAAGAGCAAAAAAATTACGAGGAAAATTATGGAATTCATGGCACTGGATGACCTTTGTTTGTGTTTTAGCTGTAAATTTGGTTTTCCAAAAGTAAAAAAAAGAAAACTACCCAAAAAACCTAACCTATGCAATCCTGATGCTTGGCCTCAAAATGATGCGATGAAACAGATAAAATATGTGCTATGACTCTTCAGAGCTGCCGTTTCAATCCAGGCCACTGTATGATAAAAACCAGTTAATTTTCTCTCTAACCTGCTCATAATTGCTTGTTTCTCTATCCAATTGTAGGCAGGAAACAATCTCCTGATCGTCCAAAGTCCAGGTTCTGGTCAGCCAACGGTGGTACAGCAGGTCCAGGTCGTCCAGCAGAAGCCTGATCAGCAGGTTGTCCAAATTCCCCCACAGGCCCTTAAAGTGGTGCAGGCTGCTTCGGCCACACTGCCACCCGTCCCCCAGAGACAGCCGGGTCCCAGTGTGCAGATGGCGCCAGCAGAATCTACTCAGGTATTTCTGTGCTTTCACAGGGATGATGCTGTTGTTTCAACATTGAAAAGTGGAAATGAGTTTGAATGGTTTTAGTCTAAAACTGGTGGTGAATTCATAAGTACACTGGAACAGAAGAGGAGAGAAATGTAATGCACTGTGGCACAAAATCATTTATTATACATGTTAATGCAAGTGTGTGCAATAGGCATAATTTGAGATTTTAGTTTAGCATTTTGCACTGGATTCAGCAGAAAAAAAAATTTGAAAACAGCCTTTTTTTAAAATAAATCTTCATGCCTAAAAAGGAATAAATATGAAATGTGTAAGTTTCTTTTCAGTCTTATTTTGTTGAATTTATTATGCGTATATCGAACCATGAGACCTTTATTGTATTTTGAAACAATTCGTTGGTAGACTGTATGGTTATCAGTGTTAATTTTGGCAGAATGTTTTGATTTTGAATTTGTTTTTTTGACAAAAATGCAGTTTAATTTTAGTCATCTAATTTTTATTTTGTCTAGCTTTATTTGCAGATTATTACAGGATATTTTGTTAACTAAATCTACTTTAGATTTCGTTGATTTAATGTACTGTCCAGTCATACTCTATTACAGGGGTGCCCAACCTTTTTTAACTCAAGTTCTACTCTTCAGGTGGCCAGTGTGCCGAGATCTACCAGTTAAAATAGGGTGACATAGCTATTACTCTTTTTCTCTATTATTACTCGAGCTATTGCCTTTTTACATAGTTAACAGGCATACCACCAGGCAATCCAGGCAATTTTCCAAATTGAAAAGGTATAAATAAATGTATTTTAATGGGACCGCTGGCCCATCTTTAACTGGGAAGATGCAGCTAGATAAAAATTGACTGCTGTGCTGTTAACTGCTGACTATTCAGTTCTCTCATTTTTTGGCTGCTTTAGCTGGGAACTCGATCTCGTAGCTCTTCGCATCATTTTGAAATGCCGCTCCTTCGGTAAAGCCACCCTCGCATTGCATATAAGACAGATGGATTTCAAATTTAAGTAAACAAAAAAATAATCCTCTTCCCACTCTGAATGAAAATGATACGTTTTGATCTTTTGGTTTCTGATGTGTTTGTGTGCTAAATGTTTATATTACACGATTAGTTGCACACTGAAAAGGGGGAGGGTGTGCAGATGCACGGACGCTTGTGACGCACTTCGCGATCAATTGAGAATTACTCCACGATCGACTGTTTCGGCACCCCTGGTCTAATACATCATTTTTGTATTTCTTAGAAAATTTTACTTGATTTTCCATGTACACACACACTGGTCTGCCTCTATTCTAGATTTTTGAAGGAAACATCTGTAAAACTGTTGTTATGGCGGCATTTGTTTTGAACATGCAATCTTTAATAATTTAATAATTAATAATTAATTTAATCTTTAATGTAATCTTTAAGAACACAGCTTTTTGTAAATTAGAGGAATGTCTTATGAGGAGAGATTAGCTGAACTGAATCTGTTCAGCCTCGAGCAAAGTAGACTAAGGGGGGACATGATCCAGGTATATAAGATTCTAACAGGTCTTGATGCTGTTCAGCCAAATGGCTATTTCAGTATTAGTTTAAATACTAGAACTCGTGGCAATAAGTGGAAATTAGCGGGAGAACATTTTAAAACAAATTTGAGGAAGCACTTCTTTACACAGTATGTGGTATGGAATAGTGTTTCTACTAGTGTAGTACTAGCTAAAACCCTGGGTTTCTTTAAATCAGAGCTAGATAAGATTTTGACAACTCTGAGCTATTAAAGTTCTCCCCAAATGAGCTTGAAGGGCCGAATGGCCTCTCTTTTGTAAATTTCTTATGTTCTTATTTAAAGATTGTAACACAAAAGTTTCCACTAATTCAAAAATGGCTTTATATGATTTTTTATAAATATACATGAAATCAGAAATTAGTCTGAAAAAAATACTTGTATATGACGCATCTTCATTCATATTATAAGAATAAACACCAGTGCAGTGAATAAAGAAAACTGAGTGTCCACTGACAAAACCTCGAACCTCAAGTGTTTATTTCTACACCTGTTCATAACAGTGAACTTTTTAAACATATTAAAAGAAAGATCAACTATTTGTTTCTATTCATTTCATCAGTTTAGGATGTTTATCCCCATTTCTGCTGCTCCATAAGGCGTGCACTGAGCCGTTTCCTTTCGCAAAAGGTGAAATTTATCCAAATATCGGTGTGTTTTTTTTCCTACCTAAAGTTGACTGTAGCACAGGCCAGGCTTGGGTAGTATCTAATATATTATACTATTGTATCATCCACAGGTTATTTATTTTCCTTGATAAGTCGGCCGAGTCTAACGCACACATAACGAGTCTACAGACAGACTTTAGAGACAGAAATGCGATGTTTATGCACTTGAAGCCGGTCAGATCAACATTATTCAAACATGCTCAAATACAATCAAAACTAACTTAAGATACTACTTCTGATTGGATCAGTTTCAAATTTGCCGCCTCATTTTTATTCATCGACAGTTGTGTCAGTACATCTCATGCTAGGTTTTGGCAACATAAATTACTTTATTTTTAACTCTCCCGTCAATTAAAAATCTTTGACAATTTTTGTCATTTTCCTCAACAACAACAACAACAAAAAAAGCCTAGCAGAGGAGCTAATCGCAAAAGTTCATCAGTAGTAATTATCATGTCATGTTTGTTTTTCAGGTGCTAATTAAGACTCCCTCGGGGGAGTGGCAAACCGTACAGCTACAGGAGACAACCGTATCCACAACAGCTCCTGCCCCAAGCTCCAGTACAGTCAGTTTGCCCTCGGCTGTGGGCTGCAAGAGGTCCCTGACTGGGGGGCGAAAGGAGCGGACCTTCCCTAAGATCGCACCCGCTGGGGGCCTCATTGCACTAAATGCAGCACAGCTTTCCTCAGCAGCCCAAGCTGTGCAGACCATCAGCATCAATGGCGTCCAAGTGCAAGGAGTCCCTGTCACGATCACCAATGCTGGGGGTAAGTCTCTCGGGTAAATTGAGTAAGGGGCACCCTTCATAGGCCACACAAGGAGCTCTCAGTAGCAGACAGTCTAAAAAAAAATGAATTACAGTGTAGTAACAAACTCATAACAGGTGTCAGATAGATCTGTATGGCAGACATAAGGTGTTTTACCTTAAAATTAGGCATTTCAGTTCCCTGTGCCTTCTACCCTTTGTTTGGTGTTTTTGGGTAGTTTTGTTTGTGTTTATTTTGATTCCTAAATTGCACTTTCGCGGTTTAACCGTATGGATCTGTTTTAAGAACTTTCTTTGAATTGTGATCCATTAGTGTACTTTTAGGCTGCATTTTTCATTACCACTGTCCTTCTAATAACCTGATGGTCAGCTAGGAAAGAGCTGCCCTCCACTGGATTGGTTGCTGCTCTGTCTGTCTCTCTTTCATGTACAGTCAGTCGGTCTTTGACAGTTAACGTCACACTTGCTGTAGCCGCAGTGTATTGTGGGTGTATACGACTTAATGCTGCACGCAAATGCTGGCACTTATCTTTGGCAAGATGGGACACACTTGCTGTGTGAAAGGCTGTCATACTAAATCACATGGTAGGAATGGCAGAAAGGTGGACCACAACATGAGGTTTTTTCGGTTTCCCACTTGGAAAAGAGGATATGGACAGCAGGTAGAGGAGGTAACGACGAGGCATCGTGTGGTCTGGGTCGCAGCGGTGAGATGGAAGGAGATCACTTTCAAGACGGTATCTCCCTTAATTCATGTTTGCTCTCAGCATTTTCATAAAGGCAACTAAGATGTTTTTTGTTTAAATAGTACTACTGAATATGCATTTTGTTGTCTTAGTATTTGTAGTTAGTATTTTCACATTGGTTAACCTACGCTAGCAACCTACAGAGGATAGCAGAAATGGGTTAATCTATTTGTGTTAAACTAGGTTACAGAGTGAATGCTTTTTAAAGACAAAAGTAAACAGCAAAACTGTAATGACGTGTTTATCAGTGCATGTATGTGTATATTCTCGTGCATGGATTATACGCCACAGTGCTGGATAAGGCTGTCACTGTGTGCTGTGCCCTGATGAACCAATGCCCAACTATAGTTTAAGTTTAGAAACAGTTACAAGTATGGTTTCTAACATTTCACATAATGTCTGGAAGGATCTGTGTAAACTCATTGTATACCGAGCCTGTATTCTGCTTGCCACTTATTTTATTTTAAATATGACCAGTATTAAACACCTAAATTACTAGTGTGTTTTGGTAATGAAAATTGCTTATTACTGATTACATAAAACAAAACTGAATATGATATTAAGTGTCACGATCGGCCAGGGAGCGAGTGGTGATCGTGCGGGCAGGCGAGCAAGCAGGAATCAGGCAGGCAGGAATACGGGGAAATACGGGGTTTATTGCTAGGACAGACAGGACAGGCGTACGGATTTCTACTAACACCACCATACCACAATGACGGACAAGGGAAACGGGTAAGACCAGGACTGAAATACAACCAGATCAATCACAAGAACAAGACACAGCTGGGTACAATTGGGGAATCACACGTGGGTAACAGGGGGCGTGGCACACACGAGGATCGGACGAGCGGGGCATGACATTAAGTTTGTAAACAAATGTGTTTACATCCATGATACACTCAAAATGGTGAATGGGGGCATTTCAGACAGTGCAGACATGTGACTGACAAAGACCTAATGTTGAAGCTCTAAAGAAAAAGAAGAAAGTGTGTATAATTAAAAAGAGCAACAAAATTAGGAGCACTGCTCCAGCTGAGTGTCTTTCTTAAACACAGGTGACAGACAAACAGTATGGAAAACAAACAGTATCCCAGCACACTATGGAAAACAAATATGAAAAACAGATTGAATGACACTGACACACATTATTGCACTAAAGGATACTACACGTGACCCAGTTTGTCAAAACAGCAATATATAATATAAAATATGTAAAAATATTTGAGATGAAATTGAAATCATTAAAGCTAAATGCTGTTCCACTAACTGCCTTCATTCACTGTGCTTCAGTTTTACAGTAGAATATGCACGAGAACAGCAGCAGTATGTATGAATACATATTATTGCACATCTGTGACCAGGGTTTATTTAAACAGTCTTAAAGCACTTATTTGAATTGGAAGGTGTGATCCCTCTCCGCCTGGTCTCCATTATTGAGAGAGTCTTTTATCCATATGTAGGTGGAGGAAGGGAAGCCTAGGTTTGTCAGCTTGCTTACCAGTATGTCCAGGACTATTGTATTAAATGCTGAACTGTAATCTATGAAGAGCATCCTTACCTACTCTTATTACTAATCCTGCATCATCTATGACTAATATATGTATAACTAAAGCTGATGTGCTACAAAGCCTAGCTAAGCTAAGAAATCACAGGCCTCTGATTGGATCTTACCTATTGTTTAAAAAGGGATGAAGGATATTATTTGTCGACCTATAAGTTTACTATTTCAGAAAGCCTTATCTGTTGGTGTGGTACCTTCTGATTGGAAGCACGATAATATAACGGCCATATTCACAAACAGGCCTATATATAATGTGATCTACTTAGATTTTCAGAAGGCCTTTGATGTTGTCCCCCACAAATGACTTCTGATTAAATTCAGAGCAGCAGCAATTGTAAGAGCTGTAGTAGTTTGGACTAAAAATTGGTTAACAAACAGGAGGCAGTGGGTAGTTGTTAAAGACACAATGTCACAGTGGACCTGCGTTCATAGAGGGGTACCGCAGGGTTCAATTTTAGGGCCACTGTTATTCCTAATTTGCATTAACGATATTGACACCAATAGATGCAGTAAGCTGGTTAAATTTGCAGACGACACCAAGGTGGGTGCTGTAGTAAATACTGAACTAGCAGCACAGAGGATCTTGATATAATTAATGACTGGACTGATACCTGGCAGATGAAATTTAATATAGACAAATGTAAGGTACTCCATGTAGGGAGCAGAAATATAAAGTATGGATATACAGACCTTGATGTGTTTGTTGATGCGTCCATGTCCCACTCTTGCCAGTGTGGGGAAGCAATTAAAAAGGCCAATCAGATGTTGGGTTGCATCTCTAGGTGTGTGGAGTTTAAGTCAAGGGAGGTGATACTAAGATTATACAATTCCTTGACCTCACCTAGAATATTGTGTGCAGGTTTGGTCACCTTACCTTAAAAAGGACATTGCTGCCTTATAAAGGGTTCGACGTAGGGCTGCAAGAATGACTTTTGGTCTTAGAGGTATGTCTTATGAGGAGAGGTTAGCTGAGCTGAATCTATTCAGCCTCGAGCAAAGAAGACTACGGGAGGGACATGATTCAGGTGTATAAGATTCTAACAGCTGTTCAACCAAATAGTAACTTCAATATTAGGTCAAATACAAGAACTCATGCCCATTGGTGGATTTTAGCAGAACATTTTAAACTGGATTTGGGAAAGCACTGCTTTACATACTGTGTAGTTAGAGTATAGAATAGTCTTCCTTTTACTGTGGCGCAAGCAAAAACCTTGGGTTCCTTTAAATCAGAGCTAGATATGATTCTAAAAACTCTGAGCTATTAGTTAAGTTCTCCTGAAATGAGCTTGATGAGCCAAATGGCCTCCCCTCATTTGTAAATTTATGTCCTTATAGCTCCCTCTTTGGTTTATGTGGTTCTGTGCAGTGTGTTGAGTGGTGACAACAGCATCGTCTGTGGACCTATTTGATCTGTATTCAAACTGATGCGGGTCAAAGGTGGGTGGGAGACTGGATTTAATGTGCTGTGAGACCAATCACTCAAAGTACTTCATTGTTTAAAGAATTTTTAATTGGGGTTTCAGTATTCTGTCAGTACAGCTTAAATACAGTCAATCCATACAAACAGGACTTGCAGATGGATTACTGGAAAGTGTCTTATATAACATGAAAACAAAATGCACTGAGCTGCACTTGTTCCCTCCAGGTCAGCAGCACCTCACTGTGCAGACGGTTCAAGGCAGTGGCTTGCAACTGGGGAGTGTGAGCGGGGCCCCTGGCCACCAGCTGCAGGTGGAGCAGGCCCTGGCTTTGGAGATTCAGGGACAGCCCGGAGAGAAGAAGCGTCGCATGGCATGCACCTGTCCCAACTGCAAGGATGCGGAGAAAAGGCAAGTGATCGCCGCTGCTGTGCTTTCATGAAGGGGACTTGCACGGGCATGGTGTGGCACAGCATACCATGCTGAGCCTGCATCTTACTTCCCTGGCAGGCCTGGGGAGATGGGAAAGAGAAAGCACATCTGTCACATTCCTGGCTGTGAGAAGACCTTCCGCAAGACCTCGCTGCTGCGGGCACATGTGCGCTTACACACTGGTGAGCGGCCTTTCGTCTGCAACTGGGTATTCTGCGGCAAGAGGTTCACACGAAGTGATGAGCTCCAGCGGCACGCCAGGACGCACACAGGTGGGTATGGGGGGCAGGCATGCTCTTTACACAAATATGCACTCTGTCATCACTGAACACAACACACAGGCTGTTATTGAATGTGTTAATAGCAATAAAAGTATCTTTCATGTCTTGTAACTCCCTTCATTCACTGTGCTGCAGTTTTACAGTATACTGTGTCTTTCTCTGTACCTGCAGGGGATAAGCGCTTTGAGTGCTCACAGTGTCAGAAGCGCTTCATGAGGAGTGACCACCTCACAAAGCATTACAAAACACACATAAATACTAAGAATTTGTGAAAGAAGAAGAAACCTTCAGTGTCTTTGAGTGTGGTGTATACTAATGCGTATGTATTGGCCATCATGAACTGCTCACGTTTGGCAGAGAAACTGAAGAGATGATTATGTCCAACGATGGCTAGGAAGTTGAAAAGCACCCTTCTGCACCTCGACTGGAATCACACCAGTTCTGGTCTTCGGAATGGATGGGCTCCATTGTGTCCCTCCCTCTCTCCCCCATGTTCTTATGCAGTGAGCTCCTACAGTCCATGAATCCAGCCATGCTACACGAATTCTCCTGTTTCGTTTTCCCCTCAAAGTCTGAATTGAGGCAGCTTTCACTGCTCATGATTTCTTGCAGCCAGTTGTTCAGAGTTGACATTGGCCAAAGCTTATACAGCGGTTACCTTTTTTATATATCATAATGCGCAAATAGTGGACAGAAAAAATGGGTATTGTGATCTATGCCGTTCTTATATAGTCAAGATCAGTAGAACATGGTATGCAGACATCATGGGTCTTGAACTTACATATGTCATGCACATGTGTTTACCCCATACTTTCCTATGCCAGTCCAGCATCTGTGGATAAACATATTTATGTTCACAAGTGCTGGGTTGTGCTTTTTCACTTTATTTCCCTTTTAGGTGGTCATTTGGGAAATGCCATTTGTAAATTTTGTACTGTTATTGTACAACTCTAATTTAAAGCTGATTAAACAGCTTGAAAGACCTCCCTTGATGTAATTATTTTTAGATAGTGACAAATTTTATAATTAGACCTTATGTACTAATTAACATTGGGTTACCCAGCTCCTAAAACTCAATAAGCTTTCTGGTTTGAAACAAAAAATAAGCATTCCAAAGGCTATACTGTTGAAAACATTTGAAGGACACGATTGCTCCAATAAAAATGCAGTATGAATTTGCTAATAAACTACGTCTAAAAGGGACTGAAAAGTGGAATTGTGTGTCTGTGCACGCATGCATAGGTTTATATGGGTAAATGTAAAATACTGAACTGTGTTACCTGTTGGCTGGAAAAATGTTTGGCTGGCCTGACTCAGTGCAAATGAAGAATGGGGTGTCCTGTTGTAAAACGCAGTCTGTTAAATAAGAAATTCTAGATTACCTTTTACATGTTTAAAGGTCGTCCTAGATTAATTGCACACAGTATTTATACAGATAGTTTCTGTCTATTCCTTGAAATGGCTTTTTGTAGAACTTTCAATGTATATGCCAATCTACATGTCTGCACTGATTAGATCCAGGAATTCTTTTTTTAAGTATGACTTTTTCAGAAATATTGGACAGAGAAAAAAGTCTTTTTATCCAGTTGTTGGTCACTGAATTAGCATATATCACTCAGACTGGGAAGAATACTTATGATGTTATAGGTATATTTCTGCTTTCCTGGATAATTCTTAGTCATAGCTTAATACCTTATTACTGATCTATTTTTACAGCTTGCATTATCCATTACAAATAAGTTTCCTGTGTGTTACACATTTTCTGTTTTTACATCCACCCTTGAGGACATTGTTGGTAGCAGTGTTGCCCAATTCACCTTTTTGGCACTGAAAACAGCAGTTTCTTTTAATTATAATTTTAGTGGAGTTAACTTCTCCCTATTAAATTAATTGCTTAATTTGACACATTACTTCAACATATGAGTTACCATTTTAAAGAAGCCATTAATGTGGACCATATTAGCCAGTAAGGTTCAAGGATGGAAAATGATTTAATAGTATGCAGAAATATCAGTTTTACTTTGGTTACTTTGCAAGGGCATTTCTCATTTTTAAAACCTTAGTTTGGTTATAGACTCATAGATCTAAATGCTCCAGTTTTCTTTTTCTTTTCTTTAGTTCATTTTGGTAAAAATATTTTGCATGCATACATAAATGTCCCTAAATTTTCAGCTAAGTTGTTTAACCATCTATCATAATCTTCTATGTTTGATGCACTTGTCAAAATTAGGAACATTGTTTCATCCTAGTCTTCACCCATTTTGGCCCAGTACTCTCTTGCACTGGGACAATGGATATCAAGCTTTTTTCCCCTCCATTGGGCACAATATATATCCTTTATGAAGGGAAATTTTCTTTATGTAAGATTTACTCTGCAACACGAGTCCAGCTAGCTATCCATACTTTTTACTGTAAACTGCAGTTGCCAGTTTGTACAAGAGCTTGTTTATTTTACTTTTGATATGTTTATCTCTCTTTTTTAAAACAATTCAAACCAACCCTAATAAAGTAGACAGATATTTTTAATTTTTGGATATCTGTGTGGTTTTGGACTTACCACTAGCAGCGGTACAGCACAGGGATCATCGGGGGAGTGCATATCTTAATGGTTGAGGAAAATGCCTTTGGATTATATAAATGCATTCTACAGATACCGCTCTGTGTTTTTCACCCACCTGCTAATATTGAAAATGCTGTCAGGCATTTACATTTATTGAATTAACCCTTTATACTGTGTCCCTGAATTTCTCACATCCTCTTAAACCTGCATTTCCTTACTGTTCTGGGGTGGCATGGGTGGTGCTAACCTTTTGTTGGAGCAAACTGTACAAAATGTAATTTGATTTAATTTATGCTATTTCATTTATATTAGAAATGTTTTCTTTGTAAACTGAAAAATGAATAACACCTTGAATAAAACATGTCCCCTTTTTCTTTTGCTGTATTTCTGTCTAGTGGTTATGTCGAAGTGTATGAACATGGTAAAGGCGCAGTATTACTTTTAGGGGTGCACTGATCCAATATTCGGATCGGTATCAGTGCCGATCCATACCTTTTAGATGTATTGGGTGTCGGCCATATGTGACTGACCCATGTCCGGTACGTACTTGTATAGTTTTCAGTTTGTAAAAAGAGATTTCCTATTTCTTTTTAAATTGATTTGTGCAATCAATCGCATGACAGCTCTTTCCCGTTTTAGATTTTTTTTTTTTGTGGCATGCAGGCTAATGCTGCCAATCAGTTTTTGCCATTCAGTGGGTGTGAATGCAGTGACTGTACTTTGAATCTCAGTTCTTGGGACATGGAAGGGTTGATGACTTGCATCACATCAAGGTAAGTTTGTATTCTTATTGCTATACATACACTGAACAAAAATATATAGCACTGTTGCCTCACACCTCTGGGACTCAGGTTCGAGTCTCTGCCTGGGTCACGTGTGTGGAGTTTGCATGTTCTCCCCATGTCGTCGTGGGGTTTCCTCCGAGTACTCCGGTTTCCCCCCACAGCCCAAAGACATGCTGAGGCTAACTGGACTTGCTGAATTGCCCGTAGGTATGCATGTGTAAGTGAATGGTGTGTGAGTGTGCCCTGCGATGGACTGGCCCCCCATCCTTGGTGTATTCCCTGCCTCGTGCCCATTGCTTCCAGTATAGGCTCCGGACCCCCCGCGACCCAGTAGGATAAGCAGTTTGGGAAATGGATGGATGGATATACCATAGAAACATCTAACCAAAAGACCTACAAACACCGAAGCAGAAGACTTTATGAAAATCAATATTTGTGTCATTCTCAAACCTTTTGTCGACGGCTGTAGAGTTATAAATCTCATCAGAAAAACATAAGAACTTTACAAATGAGAGGAGGCCATTCACCCCATTAAGCTCGTTTGGAGAAAACTTAACTAATAGCTCAGAGTTGTTAAAATCTTATCTAGCTCTGATTTAAAGGAACCCAGGGTTTTAGCTTGC
>JAODJX010000043.1:16465940-16477885 GCA_026776945.1 Isichthys henryi
AGTACCCAGAGGAAACCCCACGACGACATGGGGAGAACATGCAAACTCCACACACATGTGACCCAGGCAGAGACTCGTACCCGGGTCCCAGAGGTGTGATGCAACAGTGCTAACCACTGCACCACCATGCCGCCCCTTAAATCTAAAATCAGTATATTAAATAAAATTTACTACAATATCCACTTGATAAAGAAATAAAAAAGACACAAAGAAAGTTCTCTTAAAATTATGCAAACTAATATCCACTGTAGATACAGCAATTTCAATTCCAACCGAGGGCTGCGAAAAAAGACTTACGTACAAGAAACACTGAATTTTGGACCCAAATATGCAAGAACACCTTCACTATGACTTAAAACACTAACTTGCAACTAATTCAATAGATAATTCACAGAGCACACATCACCAGCACATGTATAAAGTGGGTTTTATAGAAATGCACACTTGTTCACAGTGTGCATTACACACCCCCGACACCTATTTCCACTCGCTTTGGTTCTACCAACCAATTCAAAGTTTCTGGAAAGGAACCACTAACAGAATCTCCACTTTACTAAGCTGTAACATTCCACTCTCTCCTTGCAATCGTCTACTTGGAGGTCTCTCAAATATAACCCCACCAATTGAAGATGCAAAACCCATACTGGTCACCTTAGCTATCACCAAGAAAACCATCCTGTTAAACTGAAAAATCAGACACACAGTAAATATAACACAATGGTCCAACTTACTCAAAGAATATATATCTATGGAACTTTTTACCCTACAGCACCAAACCCAAAACCTCAAAAAGTTTGGGGCTCATTTATCACCGCACTAGACTTGCCGGTAAACGAAACCCACGGAATGACACACATAATTACACTCACACACACATAGACACAGACATTGACACTGCAATCCCTCAATGCAATCGTACCTTAATTTCTGCATCTCATAACTCTGACAACTGAAGAGGGGGATGATGGTTGGGCATTAAAAAAAATCTGTGGTCATGAATGGAATTCTCAAACAGAGCATGGTTGAGCTGGACACATATGTGACCCATCACCACGAAATGAGTCTTATGGGTGTATTTCTACCAGTGCAACTTAAGACTCAATTCGTGGCGACGGGTCACATATTTCAGGCCTTGTATGGATTCAGTTGGGCTTCAGTCCTGAATGTCCCGGCCAAATTCCAGGTCAGGAACTTTGTATAGGTCAGCAGTCCTCAAACTGTGGGACGTGACATGTTTTCTTTCTATGAATTTTATTGGTAGTAAAGCCTGTGATCAGAAAGTTGCTCATGCTGGGTAGAGTAATTTCATTGTTGAGTCTTTGACCAAAGTTCCAGTCACTCCAGGGATTGTCTGACCCAGCTGACCCAGTGTACATCACTTCAGATAAAAACATCTGTTAAATGATAACAAATGTATTAGCTGTTACACTGCAGTATGTTACGTTGTTCTTAATTACATATTCACTTTTAATTATTTTTAATTCTGTGCGTGTGTGTGTGTGTGTGTATGACTTAAAGTCTTTTATTAGAGACTATGAGAATTGTAAGCTATTGCAAACTATTGTATAAAATTGTGCCATCTGTAGGCGGATTGACCCACCTTAATCATATTAATGTTCTTCATAAAATAGATGTAAAATTAACAATGCTAACACTAGATGTTTTTTTATCTGGCCCATTAGGTTTTGTAAAAACAAGGCAAGGCTACATATCAACTGTAGCCTAAACAATATTCTGTCATTTTAGTGATGGCCAAAAATTATTATTTCTAACGAAAATGCTCAAATGTATGCACACCTCCCCAGACTTAACCTCATCTCAGACTAGGTGGTATGAACTTTTAACAGCCAGTAGAGGGTGCTCTAGCTTAGTTGTTGCACACTCACAAGATATTCCATCAATAACGCAGCAGAGCATTTTTCTCCAAGAATTATACTTTTCAAAGAAAGGAATCCTTTCATCCATTTTCTAGCTGCTTCACCTGGGTAGCATTGCTGTCCAAGGCTATATACAGGGCTGTGGTACAACTTGGATGGAACCTGGATCAGTTATTTAAAGGTATGTTTGAATGAATTAAACACAAATTACATGTGAAACATTAACATAAATGCTAAATAAAATAGTAAAAATAATCTAAGTGTATTGCTGTATTCGTGTGTAATGGTTGTATGATGGTCCATTCTCTGCAAGATTTGTGTGTTCCCCCTGTGTCATCGTGGGGTTTTCTCTGGGTACTCCGGCTCCAGAAGCTATGAGCACAAGGCATGGAATAACCCAGGATGGTGGGCCACACCATAACAGGGTACACTCATACACCATTCATTCACAAATGCACACTTACGGGCAATCTGGCAACTCCAATTAACCTCAGCATATTTTTGGACTGTGGGGCGGAGGAAAGGCTTTGTAAAAATGTGATGCAACATCATTGTAGGTATGTCTTTATTTTAAATAAACTGATAGTAAATCTGTACTGTGTTGTGTAGCAGCAATACAAAGAGACAGAGACACAGAGGTTGTAAATTTACCTAAAACAAACAAAGGATTTAGAAACATGAAAATAATAAGAAAACAAAAACAATGTAAACAATAGAGGAAGTTGTTGTCTGGGAACATGCACCTAAACTGATGGAAGATGAAAAGATTAAAAGGAGAATGGAAATTCAGGGTGTCTGCCAGGGAATTTATAGGATAATTACTGAGGCTGAGGATAATTACTAAGTTTTATTGTTTTCTTTCTTAAATGTAGTTATATTTATGTGGTATTATATGTTTTGTGCTGCTATATAGGGTCATTATGATCCTAATTATTGTCATTCTATGACTTACTACTATGTTTATATAACTGATATGTACTTAACTTCAAAAGAAAAGCATAAATGTTTGCATTGTTCTGTAAAATTATGGTGCACATTCAGTTTATTTTTTTCCAAGGTAGTACAGTTATATAAAGCTTAAATGTACAGCTTCCAAAGTGCTGAGGAATGTGCCAAAATGCATTCTTTGGATCCACTTTATGGTCCACTGGAGTGTGAACTATGACACATCTTTTAATGAACAAAAATATTTATCAGCTGTGCAATGAGCCCTTGAGTAAGGTTATTTTTTTGTAATTGTGCAGCTATTTTGCAATGTCGGAAGTTTCATTGCAGCACATTATTATGAGCTCATGGCTTACATCTATGTGGCAAGTGTAGTATTGGTATGTCTTACTGTAATGTTAAACATTAAAACGTTTAAGGAATAGTTTGTGACAATAGTTTGTCTGAAAATTAACCCAGTTAATTTTAAACCAGTTAATTTAAAATTAACACAGCTAAGTTCATAAGAACTGATTGTATAGTTTTCACATTAAGTGAGGTAACATTTATTGGATTTCACTGTTTTACTACTGTGGTGTGGTGCAGGTGGTTAATCTAAAGCAAGTCATAAACACATATTCTCCAGAAGTCAAACATATTACAGTTAACTTTGGTCATTTATCTTTTTTCTTTTTTGAGATGACCTCTCGTATTTTTATGGTGCATGCAGGGCCTCCCTTGACAAACAAGTCTGTGGGGAGAGGCCAGGCTATCATCCAATGAAAGTTCCCAATGAAATGTGCTCAGAAGAATAGGTGCCCCATGCCCAGAACACAGTTACAGGGACCCACCCGTGGAGCCAGGTCTGGGGGTGGTAGTGTCACGATCGCCGTAGAAATGGGTGATCGCACGGGCAGGCGATGCGGGCAGAAAGCAGGCAGGTCAGGCAAAGTTGGGGAAAACGGGGATTTATTGTGGAAACAGGGAGCAGGAAACATCTGACACTGACAATATCAATGACAGACAAGGAACTCAGGCAAGACATGGACTGAAATAGACAGGACTGGGCGAAAATAAGTGGACACAACTGGGTACGATCGGGGAAACACACGTGGATAATCAGGGGAGCGTGCCACACATGAGAATCGTACAAGCCAGGCATGACAGGTAGGGCTTTGCCTGAATTGGCTACATGTAATTATTTTGAGGGCTCATTATCTGCATGATAAATAGAGCAGTCAGGTGCAGTGCAAAAGAGATGAGCAGAAACAAAGTGCACCTTGGCAATGGACCCTAGCTTTGGCCCATGGAACGTTACCTCTCTATCGAATAGATTTATTTGTTCAGCACATCCCACAAGATGCTCAATCGCATTGAGATCTGGGGAACTTGGAGGCCACGTCAGCACCTTGAACTCATTTTTCATGTTCCTCAGACCACTCCTGAACAATTTTCTCAGTGCAGCAGGAGGATTATCCTGCTGAAAGAAGTCAGGACCCAAGGTTTACCAGAAGAGCATTGCCCAGAGCATCATGCTGTCTTCGTTGGCCTACCTTCTTTCTATAGTGCATCCTCATGATGTTACAGAAAACACTACTCATCATACCAGGTCACCTTCTTCCATTGCTCCGTGGTACTGTTCTGATGCTTATGTGTCCATTGTAGATGCTTTCAGCAGTGGACAGGGATCAGCATGGGCACTCTAACTGATTTGCAGCTATGCAGCCCCATACACAGCTAGCTGCGATGCATTGTGTGTTCTGACACCTTTCTATCATAACTTTTATTAACTTTTTTCAGTAAATTGTGCTACAGTAGTGTCCTGTGGGATCAGACCAGACAGGCTAACCTTCATTCCTCCCATGCATCAGTGAACCTTGGGCCCACAGTATGAACTCCACAATAGAAAAGGCCCAGCAGCGAGCGGATGTGCTTCCTGCTCCTAACTACTGCGGGAGCTATTGATTGCTTTCTTTCACATCAGCTGGGAAAAACATTGCATTCCCTTCACACCCAGGCCATGACCTTCCTTCTGGCAGGCAGTGCAGATGATTGTGCAGCAAAACAAGCAGGTACAAGAACAGATTCTCTATAAACAGCTGACTCAGTTACCTCAGCTCAGTCTGCATTACCCCCCATTACCACACAATACCACACTGCTGTAAATGACTCACTGTACTTATTGTATTGAATTCTACTTATTGTATTTAGGCCAACATTCCTTGCACTGACATGCACTGTTTTACTTTTTGTACAGTCGTCACCTGCACAAGCATATCTTTCCTTGTCTTAACCGCACATGTATCTGCTATATATATGAGATGCAACAACCAAAGACAAATTCCCCATGTTTTTGAACATACTTGGTCAATAAACCTGATTCTATTTTGAGTGAATGTCCTGGGGCAGACTGGAGGGATTACATCACCCAGCTAGTTTAGAAGCATATAAGGATCTCCCAGCACAAACAAGAGGCCATGGGGTTAGAAACAAAAAATGTTTGTTATACTGTCACCGTAACCCTTACCAGGAAAACTAGTGCAAAGATGAGATAATATAGTGGTTATTTCATGCTACATACAGATTCGTTATGTTTCCTTGCTCTGAAAATACTTTTCTACCTAATAATAATGCTAATTCTTTTAAAGTTGTTCTTTTAATAATTACATTTTGATGCCCAGAACAGAGTTAGATGAAAAGATTTAGCAATAATACATTTCCACCAGTAGACATTATAAGCTACTATCAGGAGTTCTGCAACACTTCAAGCAGTCCAATAATTTTAGGAGACTAAAAGAGTCAGTAAGGAACATACAATAGTTAATAATTCATACAAACCAAGCCCTTATGTATAGGACCAGTTTACACAGTATCGCCCCGCCTCAGCTAAAAATTACATAGGGGAACAAAGTTCGTAACTGATAAGGGACCTACAGCAAGCCTTTGATTCCCAAGCCATTTTCATGTATTCGCTAGGAAAACTATAGTAAAAATATATATGGACTGAGCTAGACTGAGATCCCAACCAGGATGTACCCTGCCTATGCTTGGGATAGTTTACAATTTCAAAATTTTTATATTTCACAAATCCAATTCCTTGTTATTCTTGTACAAGCTGCAGACATCTTTCATTTATAGCTCATAATTTACTTATCTGACCATTTTGCCCAGTATTATGTCATGAAATGTGGTATGTTATACAGGATTTTGGGTCACTGTTTTCTTAACAACAATCTTGTCACGCGTCATGAAATATTTTGAAACTCTTGAAAACCTGAAGTAAAAATGTCTACCCACAGCTTGAGATTTATCTTGAATATGGTAGTCTGGCTACCTATGGTTTATAAGAGACCGCTGAAAGAAATATTATTGTTCTGTTTTCCTGAGGTTATATCTCATGAAGGACTAATTTACAGAAATTGTCGAATATGACTCAAAACACACTTTTGCTTCAACAACAGATTTATTTTTGGAAAATTTCTGCTAACAGCAAAATAACTGCAGTCTTCAAGTCATCAAGTCTTTTCCTTCTCTTAATGAACAGTGTATTTTTGTCAGATTTCTTCATTTTCGGCTGAGAGCTTTAGAACCAGTAGGATGTTACCAAGTAAAGTAATAACCCTTGTGAAGAACACTTCCTTCAGTGAATTACTATATGTCTGTGGGTGACCAATTTCTCCCATTATTATAGTGAAATACAGGCGCGACATGATAAGACGTACTGATGTATTGGCTGTTATTAGATGTCACTTAGCAGCTATTATTGCCTCATCTCATTAGTGAAAGGTTACTTCTGCTGTTGTGGACCATAGAGCTTGGACTCTAGCCAATGGTGGTGGTGTGGTGGACTTTGACGGTCGTTTGCCCACCTGTGGAAATAAAGAAAATGGAAACTGTACAAATCTCTTGCCATGTCACAAGCATTGTTGATATGTGCAAATTAATCATGGACATTTTTGTCTTGTATAAAATAACAACGAACAAAAACTGAATAATAACTTACCTGTGCCTGGAATCCTAAAAATATGGAGAAAATGATTAAGAATTAATTCTTGTTATTTTTTTTTATATACATTAACTAGATCTTTTAAAGTTGTTCATAATGTTTTAGAAGTGCTTAATAGTTTCAGATTTATCACTTAAGGTTGCATTTAAGGTTAGAAAGTGGCACCAAAGAGCTGTCATGCTGCTGACTCTCCGTGCTTACTTGGTCTCCTCTTTCTCTAGGAGGCTGCGGTAGGTGGCGATCTCCTTCTCCAGCCGACTTTTCACGTCCAGCAGCATCTTGTACTCTTGGCCCTGCTGTTCTATGCTGCTCCGCACTTGTGCCACTTCTGCCTCTATCATGTTAATCTGGTTCTGAAAGCCGGCCAGCATGGCGCTGTACCGGGCCTCGGTGTCTGCCAGACTGCTTTCCAGTGCGGCTTTCTGCGGAAGTGTGAAAGTGAGCTTGTAAACAGTCCTGTTAAATTGCAGGTTTTACTATGTAGTTTTTTTAACGATGGCAATGCCATAATAACACAGCATATATAAAATTCTTGACGGTACTAACAGTTTCTGCACTGTATGAATCCCGTGTGTTATTCTATTTGGCTATGAAGCACCTATGATGCTTCTGAATTTGCTCAGTTTGCTGGGGCTAAATGGAGGCTGAGTTCTTTCTCCCAACACTGATGTTGACATTATTGTTGTTTAATGAGTACTTGACTGTAATAATTATGTATAAGCAGGACCTCAGCCCTCTTACCATACTGAGCTGTGACTGAAGCTCAATCTCCAGGCCCTGTAGGGTGCGTCTCAGGTCTGTAATCTCTGTCTTGGATGTCTTCATACTCTCTGTGCTTGTTGCGACCTCCTTGCCCAGAGTTGCTGTCTGTAAGAAAATATCATCTAAAATATAGAAACTACAGTTCTTCTGCAGGTATCTTTATTTAAAAAAACTCATTTTTATGAGATGAATGTCGTTATCATGCCTGAAGTACAAGCTGATGGGAGTATTACTTGTAACTTTTTCTTCATATGAATATGAAATTTTCAATGTGTCACCTGTTCGTTGAACCAGGACTCTTGGTCACGGCGGTGCTTCTCTGTAATGGACTCGTATTGGGCCCGGATCTCCGCCATCATCTTGGTGAGATCCTGCTGAGGTGCGGCATCCACCTCGACATTGATGGTGCCAGTCAGCTGTGAGCGTAGGGCTGCCAGATCCTGCGGGTGGCACCAAAGAACCTCTTTATTATCTCATGCCATAGCTTCAACAAACAACAAATGCACACTGAAGAGAATGAAAATCATACCTCCTGATGATTCTTTTTAAGGTAGGCTAGTTCATCCTGCAGCCCCTCAATCTGCATCTCAAGATCAGCCTTGGTAAGAGTGGTCTGGTCCAGGAGGCGTCGCAAATTGGCAATGTCGGCTTCCACAGACTGACGCATCAGAAGCTCATGCTCATACCTGATTGGTTACCATAAAACAGATACAATGACATGTTCATATATGATAATTTTGTTCCCTTGAGCTTGATAATAAAAATTTACTATTTATGTATGTAAGTATTCAGTTTAAAAATAATACAGTGAAATGACAGTGCGCATCAGTGCTCACTTTGTCCTGAAATCATCAGCTGCCAGTTTAGAGTTGTCAATCTGAAGCAGGATGTTAGCATTAGCAATGGTTGCATCCTTAATCTAGAGAAAGAAAACAATTCAGTCATTATTTATTGTCATTTCTGGTGTGCAAACAAGTAATTTATCAATACAATGTGCAAATCATTTAATATAAATGATATAAAAGGTACTTTATATCATATGAATGCCAATTCATGTTGTATGATCTGCAATTTTACTTGACAAATAATATCAAATTTTTGTTAAAAAAATGCATACAGTATTGCAAAGGTATATCAGCACTTAAATTATATAAGGGAGAGAATATCCCACCCAGTTTGTGAAACATGTATGTTCACAGGGTGATTGAGATGGTTTTACAGTAGTACTTAAATATCATTTACCAGAAACTGTCTTTATTGATCATGAGGAAGAGCTGATTCAAGTATAAGTTACAATACAATAGAACACTGTAGAATGGTTTCATTTAGAATGAAATTATTGATCTTTCCGTTACTTCTGTGCAATGTGACCCCTACAGTAAGTAATAAATGTAGTCTCATACGAACACAAAAGAGTTTTGTCCATTTCACTCGGGCTACTTCAGACTGACACATATTACTGTATAATAGTTGCTAATTAGTACCATTATATATGAATAAGCCTGTAATGAAGGGATTATTTCTTAATAACAAATGAATATGAATTTTCTTATAGCAATGTAGCTAATTATTCTTTGCCAGCATAATTAGGTTTTAAATTTTGCATTCTTCTCTTGCTTGTCACGATCCCTCAATAGTAATTTAACCCATTTATTTAAACCACAGGCTGCCTGTCTCATACTGTCCCTATTGTCAGTGCAGCACTACATAGGAGAGACGCTGAGGGATTTTGCATTATTTTGTAGTAATGTACAGTATCTGTGAGGAAGAGCAACCTGTGAGGAAGAGCAACCAAGGCACAAAACAGTGGCAGGACTTAAGCCGCAGAACAGAAGGTTCTTACCTTATTCTTCAGATCATTGATGGTGGCCCAATAGGGGCTGTAGTCTTTCTTGGCAGCTGGACCCTTCTTTTCATAAAACTCACGGATTTTGACCTCTAGCTTTGCATTGGCTGCTTCCAGTGAGCGCACTTTCTCCAGGTAATTGGCCAGTCTGTCGTTGAGGTTCTGCATGGTTGCCTTCTCATTCAGATGGATGGAATCTCCATCCACAGCACCGCCGAAGCCAACAGCACCGCCGAAGCCAACGCCAAACCCGGAACCCCCACCATAACCACCTCCAAAGCCAGAGGAGACACCACGGCTGGCAGAGGAGGAGATGCGAGTGCCTCCGGTTCCTGAATACATGCTAAAGGCCTTGGGGGCTGAGGAGGCCAACTGACGCTGGCTCATCATGGAGCTGCTGGTGAAGCTTTGGGGGCTGCTGCTCAAGCGACTCAAACGAACAGACATGTTTTTGGAATGAAGAGGAGCTTAACACCACAGAAATAGGTAAAGAACTGCACCAGACCTGAGAGGAGACTGTGCCTTGAATGGGCGCTACATCCTCCTAATATAGCTGAGAGGAGGGCTCTGGGGCGGGATTCTCCACACCCTTCCTCAGTCTGCCACGCCAGAACACATGCACAGAAAATGTCTCTGTGAGATTAGGGATTGTTCTCCTCCCCACCCAGGGAGGACATTCCCGTGGTGTGAGTGTGTGTCTGGACCTGCCAATGTCCCATCTCTGGTAAAGCTGGGTGTCTCTTTTGTTCATGTTATGCTTTATTTCTTTCGCATTTAATAGGGATTATTAATGTTAACTTGCACAAACAAGTAATCGGTCATTTTAGATGCTGGTATTTAGTTTGCATTCATTACAAAAGCACTTGCAGCTCATTATATGTATATATATATATATATATACACACAATATGCCATTTAACTCATACAAATTAAACTAAAAATGAAATGTTTGTAGCTGTATTGTTTAACTTGACTTTTCTAAATATTGCCTGTTAAATATTCCGTTAATAACAACAGGTATGAGAAAAAATGTGTTTGTTATTTGCAGAGCAGATTGCTAAAACTGTGCCTTAAAGAAGAATGACATTTATTTTTTATTATGAGCAACTTTTTAGTGGTAGAGAATCTATTGGTGATGGAAGAGTAATGATCACAATGTTGTGATTATTCATCTATTCTTATGGCACTCTGAAACTCAGAACTCAAGTGTGTACCATCTGTAGTGATAAATCCTAAATAAGTCCAGTATTGTAACAATATCAAAATGTGACATAATCATTTGAAGAAGGCTAAGAACACCCCCCAAGGTGATGGGAAAAGAGCCCACTGATGTAGCAGCTGTGTTCAGTTCATACACATATGGTCTGATTTTAGAGGCTTGCAATCTATGCTGTTACAAAACTGCAGGTCTTGACAACTGAGCTACAGAAACATTCTTACTATGTTTATATGAGGACAGCGAGAAAGATATCCTCTGTGAATTATTGCTTTATACAACCAACACCCACACTGTTTGCCACACTCTTCTCAGGTTTCCACCTTACTTGGCTGTGTAAACAATGCATTGTTTTAACACAGTATCTCTGAGACATGGTCTATTACTCAGTCCTAAAGTACAACTCCCATGGGAGTGGCAGAGGACTACAGTGTACTTCGGCTGATCTTGGAACAACATGATAAAAGAAAGGCTGCGGGTTCTTGCAGGAGATGGGGTGGGAAAGGGATGAGCTCAGGTTTGGCTCACAGCCTGGTTCTCACTCACGCAGTGTGTGGGTTCACTTCAACACTGTTCTTGAGAAAAAACACATTAAACATATTTTACTTTTAAAATGAGCAATTTGCAATTATGTGGCCAAAAACAGTTTCAAACCAATTCACATTCACATGCAGCGATTGTCAGCCTCTCCGCACGTGTCAGTAGCAAAATGTTTTGCCTGAAAAAACACTGTGTGGGCTACTTTTTAAAATGCCATGCTTATGGTAAAAACTGCATAGTTACTTCGGTGGTCAAAAGATGATAAACATATCAGCTGAGAGGGACTTTGTAATCCCCCTGTGTATGATTGTGAAGGCATAACTTTCCTGTTATTATAACTTTTATACAAATATATATCTTTACTTGACATTTAGTATGGATATTAATTTGCAGTCATTGCTTTAAAGTTGAATATTTTGAGTTTCTATCTTGATTCCAGATTTTCTGTTCTGTACTTTAATAATTTTGTAAAATAGCACATTCAGCATATCATGTCCTATGTGCACACGTAACTTAACAAGTACAGCTCACCTGCTGTGTCCCTTTAAATGCTCATCTGTACTCACACTCAGTGCTAGGTATTGTCGATACCATGCGGCATACTGAACATTCTTTCTTTGTCTTGTGTCGTGCCTTTACTTACTCTTCCTTTCCAGTTCCAGGGCGGGGGGGCGGCGGGGGCGCGCGCGGCCCGGGGGGGGGGGGGGGGGGGGGGGGGGGGGGGGGCGCGGCGGGGGGGGGGGGGGGCGGGGGGGGGCGGGGCGGGGGGGAGGG
>JAODJX010000043.1:16551031-16577876 GCA_026776945.1 Isichthys henryi
TCGTCTTGACCATGTCAACATGCCTAAATGCATTGAGTTGCCACCATGTGATTGGCTGATCAGTAATTTGCATCAACAAGCAGTTGGACAGGTGTGCCTAATAAAGTGGCCGGTGAGTGTATGTGATTCAGTTATTTATTGCATACGGAAAATTCTACATTCATAAGAAAAACTTTTTGCAGATCTTAACCCAACAATCTCCATTTTTTAAAATACAATTAAGCAGTATATATGGCACAACTTTAGTTAAGTGTAAAAACAAGAAAGCTGTCAAAACTTGTAAAATTGTGGAAGAATTTGGTTTTCTTGGATATTTTTTTCTCTCTCCCTCTCATCCCTGGCTGTGTTACTGTTTTATGTATTGCATGATAGTTCCTTTCTTGATATGTTGTAATGTTGTTCATTATTAATTAAAAAAATAAATCTTCAGCAAGCCAGACTTCATGTAGACTTCGTAGAGTATGCGTGCTTCCCGCAAGACCATCCTCAGCAAACGAGGTTTAATGTAGAATATGTGTGACTTCATTCCGAATTTACTTTTTAAACTTCAGGAAAAGTAGGTTCGTGTCGCATGTTTATAATCACTGAGAGCCACTTCATTCTGCATGCTCGTGTAATGTAAGCATGTCTTCAAGCACAATGTGCACCTTAATAAAGACCCCAACGACAACCCCCCCCCCAAGAAAAAAAACTCTGCAGTGATAAGATCCATCAAATAAATGTTGACAATACATTCACAGGGACAAATGTCTGCTTTCACCCTTCCGTTTGTTTCCGCTAAGCGACATTTCTTACATTTTGGAGCAATCTCTCTCAAGAGGATCAAGGGTCTAGGGTTTCAGTATTCAGCGCTGCTTCAATTCTGGGAGGAAGTGTCTCAAAATTTACTACCCCGTACAATACGTACCAAAGCGTTTGCGACGGCGGCGGACCAGTGCTAAAATCATATATATTCCCCGAATTACGGGGAAAACATCCAAATCTCCACCAGTTTCCTTCTCCGCATGTTCCCCACCACACGCCTGAAACACCCCGCGCACGGATGACGTCGGAGTGACTGAATGTCGTTTGGGGCGGCGCGTGAGAGAAATTCCTGTTTCCACAGTCTGTGTTCACTGCGGAGCGGGACTCGGTGAGTATCCCACTATCCCCCCGCTTTCCTAATAATAATTATTATTATTGTTGATTGTGTATTTCCCAGTATATTTAAATTTTCAGCATTTTATCTCCGTTCGCGGAGATTCCTTTTTGAGCTAAAACAATGACTAATACGGGGTTTTCTGCGAATATAAGCTCTCTGTTTTCCTTTTTTTTCGTGGTGTTACTGACTGTCGGCTAGTTTCTCGGGGCACCTTAGCGGTTTATTTATGTGTTTTCGCATATTTATCCGATTACTGAGATATTTGTGGTTAGCATCGAGTCCCTGTGTGCGGCTGCTCGATGCATGTTTCCTGCTATTGCAGACTAGGCCCGCTAGTTAGCTAGCTAACCACATTAGCAAGTAAACATTATGTGAACGAGACACCAAATTAGGAATTTATTGTTTAACCTACGCGTTAAATTAATTTACACTACTTCATAATTTTTAGTGTGCTTCTATTTCCTTTTCGCCCGTGGACATTCTGATCGTCTCCCGTTTTCTAATTTAGGGTGGTTTCATTGTTTGACTTGCCGGCTCATATTTCGTTTTTTCAACCTTTTTGTTTTAAATGTTGTTAAATATAACATTTGACGCATGTTAAATGGTGTATATGTACAGTGTTTATTTTAGACATTTCAGCATTTCAAAACCGTCCGTGTGGTTTTGGTTAATTTTCCGAGGCGAGCTTCATATAAGCAGACAAAGAGCCATGGCTGGTCTGCTACACCGGGCCTTCGCCTCGCCCTTCCTCCTCCTCTTCCTCGGAGCCATACGCGCCCCCTCCCTGTTACCGTGTTCAGCTCGCCCAGCCTACATCACACCGTGTCCGTACGGCCTGGTTGCTTGGACCTTCAGCGGCGAGGAAGCCCCTTGATAACGTGGACAAAAGGGCCGCCGGCGTCGCCCTTTCCAGATGTGTGTGTTGGATTAGTTCTGTATTTAAAATGATTTTGTGGTCCAGGTGGAGACTGAGTTCCTTGCAGATGAAGCCCCGTCGGTGTTGTAAACTACGGGCAACCATTTTGAGTGGATAGATCTTAATCGTGGGCAAACGCACTTAGTAGCTTAACGTATTTGTTGCAGGTTCAGGGCTGTCTACCTGACTTGATATTTTTTGCTGCTTATATGTCTTGAATTAACTAATTGTATTTTCAGATTCTTTTATCTATTAATATATTTCTGCCCATCACTAAGGGGTCAGTGGAGGTCAGGGATGCCAGATTGGCTTAGAAACTTCTGCATGAAAACCTAGCTACATATCTGTCAAGTGTTAAATTCTGTGATTCCCCTTTACAAACAATCAGCACAGATATGCCAAGTTCAGTATTTAATTATGAAAACTATCTGAAAGCGAAACTTGAAAAGAGCAACACCATTATTAGCCACTTGGATCTAAGTGACTTGCGTTTTGCCTTTTCTGCAGTTTTTGCAGGTGAAGCATAACCTAGCAGTTAAAACGTAACATTTTTCATCTAAATATCTTGCCGTAGATTTTAAATCCGTTTAACATTATTTGTTTAACTGCAAACAAAATTGCCTCTCCAAGTTAAATTAACTTATGTGGTTCATGGTACATGCCTCATTATTTGGCAATATCTTTGCTTGTATCTCAAATAGTGCTGCTTTTCTAAGGCACTTTCCCAACAAAGTTCAGGAACCTAGTTTCTCGTTCTGAGTTTCTGGGTTGTCTCGACAGGGAGCTTTCGTGGTTCCTGGCCACTTATGTCAGTTTCTCACCACACAACAGCAACTGTCACCTTTATGGTAAATAATCATGGGCGATAATTTGTAAACTTGAGCCATGATGATATACAAAACTACACCGCCCCCCAAATCAATGGAAGATGAACAGGTTTTTTTGTTAGTTATTGGTGACCACAAATCACATATTATTTATATTTTGTCAATATGACCCACAACATGTTTTTGTAATTCATTATTGATCTGAAAAGTACCTACTCCAGAATAGGGACTATACCAAGGTCTGTCTCCAAGAAATTATAGTCAGGTTGAGTTCCTGCAGTGGAAAGCCAACAGAAGTTCCTGGTCCCTGCAGTGGTTAAGAATCTGTACATAGTATAGGAAGCATTTCAACGTGCCTTTTTTCTTCTAAAAGGGTTTGTTCATTGCAGAACCAATGACTGGAATAGTCTGATATCTTCCATCCATCAGTCAAGATGTCAAGTAAGAAACCATTTCAGCACATGCTTTTTTTTAAATGTATCAATAGAAATCTGTAGATGATCACCACTGTTTTTACTGTGCATATGGGTGTGTCTCCCTTTTCTGTGTCTGTGTGTGTGTGTCTTTGCGTCTCCTACCATCTTAATACCTACCTGGTATTGTATCTTGCTTATAAAAACGAGGTCTGTCAGTCTGTATTTTAAAAATTAATGTTGATCATCAGTGTGTACTTGGGTTATATTAAAAGTATTCTTCTGTGACATTTGACTACATGGGAATATGGAAAATGTCAATACAAACATTAATGCTGTAGTTAACATGAGAAATGAGTTTTCATACTTCTACATTGGAATGCTTTAGCGGTGATATGTCTGCTCTGCCTTACATGGAATTCAAACCAGCAAAGTCTAATTTTAGGGATGGCGGCCTGATTGGCTGACCCACGCAAAGCCCATTTACTGTTTTTTTTTTTTATTTTGTAATTTATTTTACAGCTGTAAATGGGAGGGCTTCAGTTTTATGAACATGTGATTCAGCTTGAAATGCACTAGTGATCTCGAACGCTAATTTAGGAATGAGCTGTTTTTCACTGAAGTTGGAACAAGAATATTGGATTTGTGTATGAAATTGATGCACAGGAAAACTTCCTCATTCTGAACGCAAGAACATTTTTGACCTGTCTTCAGTCTTTTAAACAGTCAGTAATTTAAGCAGTTTTAAGATGGTAACATTTGTAATTCCCATGAAAATTAATTTCAATCTCATAGTACCTGTGCATTTCTGCATGCCAGGAATGACATGAGTTTATGAATTTCCATAGATTTACAGCTCATTTCACATTGTAATGTTATGGATTGCCACTGATTGTGCTGAACATACTGGGATCCAGATTTGGAAAGCTAAATCTCTTTTCTAATGCAGTGTTAGCCCCTTCTCCTGTAGTTACACCTACTTAAGGCCTTCTTGATTTGTCATTAATATCTAAACAATTTTCCTTGCAGAAAGGCCATCATACGCACCCCCCCCTGCCCCTGCCCCCACAACAGTAAGTATCAGACATTGCAGTGAAGATTAATAGTTTTAGTAGCATCTGCTCACATTCTAATATGGAATTCTTATAACTGCCCCTTCCATTATACGAAGATGTAAATAGTGCACAATCTTAGGATATTTCCGTGCAAGGATTGTGAATTTAAACTGTATCATTGCTGCTTTCAGTATTTGCTTGTTGCTTTTGCATGACTGTATGCAAACATTTTATTATTATTTTTTTTGTTTGCTGCTTTTTCATTAGTTTTTGTTTTGATTTGTTTACCTTCTCTGTTTCATTTCTCATTCGTATTTTTGTCTCATTTGTTTCCATCAGCAAATGCCCAACACCCCAGGGTTTGTGGGGTACAACCCATACAGCCATCTGGCCTACAACAACTACAGGCTGGGAGGGAACCCAGGCAGCAACAGCCGGGTAACGGTAGGACCAATGGAGGGAAAAATAAAATGAGGAAGAATCCACAAACTAGGTCAAGCCAGCTATAACCCACAGACCTTTATGCCTCCAAGCCAGTAAAATCTAAGCTACGTGAGAGAACTTGCAAATGACTAGTTTTCAGTAATCAGTTTTAAATGAATTGGCTGTTTTTTTTTAGCAGTTTTTCCATATATTGTAGAAGTTTTTATGGTAATTTTGAATTTAGTGGTTATTGCAGAAGTCTTTTGTACTGTTAACACCAACAACACGCGGAAACAGTTTCTAGACCCCTCCATTGCCCTTATCCTGGTACATAATCTGTCCAATGTCTGTCTGTCTACCTGTGTGACTTCTGCCTCTGGGCTCCAGTACCACAGATAGCCCAAGCAACCCCATACCCTGTGTGTTCGTGACACCTTAAGCTTGTTGCTTGGACTGATTTTGGCTGCATCATACAGTTCCACCCCTGCATGTAGATAGTGGCTGGAACTGGTTTATTAAACCTGTGTGCCATGAGTGTATTGAGGATATACATATTTTTTTCCTCACAGGATAGTAAAGTAAACTTTGATGCCAGTTGAGCTATGGTAGTGATTTTAAATTTTACCAAATTAATCCTTTTTTCTCACCAAGGAAATCTTTACAGGCAGCTATTTTCAGTGCCCTTTATCATCTCATCCACATTTTTCCCCCCATAATATACTAATTTATCATATGATATTCTGTTCTATTGTTGTACTAGATACGTTCACCTAACCTAGTACTTTGTTTTTTTTTTTTTTTGTAGAATTCATCAGGAATTGCAATTCCAAAGCCGCCAAAGCCCCCAGACAAGCCCCTGATGCCATATATGCGATACAGTCGAAAAGTAAGTGTTTCACATGAGATTTGTTAATCTTTCTCGGAGGACAACTTGAAATGCCAATTGTAAACAGTCTCCTGATATTACTGGTTAAAACCACAGAGCCACCAGCATCTGCTTGCCTCATGGGAAGTGGGCACAGTGTTCTGGTTGGGTCTGGTTGTAGATGTACTATTCCATACAGTGATACATCACACAATACTAAATCCGAATGGATCATGAGTGTTTTGCTCTGATCCAGTTTTCTAAGAGGCTTAGCTCTTTGATTTTGATTTTAAAAGACTCAAAACAAGGATGTTAATTAGGTAAATTATTCATTGGCATTTTGTTTTTACCCCCAAGTTTCACATGTCAATTCTGTCTGAAATAGGTTACAAGTGATGTGTTTAGAACAGATTAATCATCAAATTTGAAGTAAACTGAAATACTGAAGTTCCACCATGATTCTGGTGACACTTTGTGTTAGAGAAGCATGGGGGATTTGCAAAACGTATTTGAGTGGTATTCATAAGCCTCTTATAAAAACTGTTGAATTACTTGTATTTAGTCTTTTTAAATTTACGGAATATTCATGGGCCGAGTGAAGGTGTAACGTGGACCAGATCTGGGCTGTGGATTGCTGATAAGAGACCCTGATGGTGTAACTGCATTTTGCATATTTTCTGCTCTCTTGCAGCTTATTTGCAAAACATGGCATTCATACAACTTAACATGTAATTGGTTGCAGCCATGTTGCTTTGTTGTAGGAGCTTTGAGAAGTCCCCTGGCCTGCTAGGTTAGATTCTGCCGTAATTGCAATGAGATCATGAGGCAAAATTTTCAGGGATAAAAATGAATAAACTGAAATTTAAACATGATTGCTCCCATAAACACCGATACTGATCATGTAAGATGGCCTGTATCAATAATCAGCATCTGTAAACCAATCGATTGGTCAGATTGTACATGATTTAAATATCCATGAAGGTAGGTGTGTAGCTTACTTTTTATTACCCTGAAGTTTTTTTTCCTGATTCCTCTACTGGGGATTCAAAGAACTAGTTGAAGCCATTTGACCTCCTCTGGTTTGTGACCTCCCTGCTCGGCATTATCGACCACCCCACCCCACGTCCATGTCTGGTTCTCATCACCAGGTTTGGGACCAAGTAAAAGCCTCCAATCCAGATCTGAAGCTATGGGAAATTGGGAAGATTATCGGTGGCATGTGGAGAGACCTCACTGATGAGGAGAAACAGGAATACTTGAATGAATACGAAGCAGAGAAGGTTGGTTTTACAGGCTGTTGGCGGGTTGGTTTGACTTGGGGGTGGGTACCCCACAGAAATGACCAGGGCTGTGTCTCGTGCAGTCGCCTGTCTCTCCAGTCAACATTGCTGTTCAGTAGAATAGTCAAGTTTTTTCAAATTGTGGATTAAATAATTTACTTAAGAGGTCACAAAAAACACACCGTTCTCCCAAAGTTTGAGGAAGTCTCCCTTTGTGTCTCTGTTAATGACACTGTTTAAAAAAAGAGAGTGAGAGAACACGATGGACTTCAGTAGGGAGTTCAGTCATGCTTTTTTACCCTGCACCATGGCTTTTATTTGGTTTATGATGCTGGGGGTACATCAACATTAAGGGCATTTCCATAGCAGGATTTTAATCTCCAGTGACGTTGTGGGGTGGGTGGGGGAGTACTGGTGTGCCGGACTATTTCTTTGGAAACTGACTGGGAGTGTAGCTTGAGCCTAAAACCTGCTATGGAAAGCACCGCAGATGTTAAGACGCATCACATTCTGTATGGTGTCCTCAAGAATTTCGTCCAGCTTGCATGATTTGTCTGTCGCCGTGTGTCCCATGTATTTATGTGCTTTGGTGTTGTTTCTGATTGCATTGTCACTCCCCTTTTCAGATAGAGTACAATGAGAACATGAAAGCCTACCACAACTCCCCGGCCTATCTGGCCTATGTCAACGCTAAGAGTCGTGCCGAGGCTGCCCTGGAGGAGGAGAGCCGGCAGCGCCAGTCTCGCCTTGACAAAGGGGAGCCCTATATGAGTATCCAGCCTGCCGAGGATCCTGATGGTAAGCATATAAGGAAGAGTGGAGTCAGCTCTTCAGCTTCAGTTGCTAAGATAATCATTCAGTTTTTGCAAGCAGTGTAATCTACAGAAAGTACTAGGTTATTGCTGGTTTTGTGCATGCAGTATAGGTGATTCAACATATCTGATAATGTGAAAACATTGATGTTTTACAGTAAGCAGGACATACAATAAGGATACACTGCAAATACTTTAGAGTAGGGATTCTGGAGCATGTTTTTTCCGCACATTAATATACGCAAGGGTGTACATGACTGGTAGGCAATATGCATTTCCTGTATAAAGTGATACATGCGTTAATTTGTTGTTGCAGAGCAGGTCCGTATTTATGTGCGTTCGTACTGTTGGGACAAATTACCTTTCATTTTATTCTACTTTTGTGGTAGAATGCACTGATTTCTTGTCATAACAGCGCGAATGTGCATAAATACACATTTGCACTATGACCAAAAAAAAAATGCCTTGTGTATCATTTATACCGTGAATGCATACTTCCATATCAGTTATGTGCACCACTGCATATGGGGGATTTAACATTTTTCACATTGCACTTAATATTAGTTTTTTTTTCTTCATAAGAAATTTATAAACGAGAGTAGGCCATTTGGCCCATCAAGCTCATTTGAGGAGAACTCAACTAATAGCTCAGAGTTCTTTAAATCTTATCTAGCTCTGGTTTAAAGGAACCCATGGATTTAGCGTGCACTACACTACAGCAGGACTATTCCATACTCTACATGCTGTGTGGCCTTTTTTAATTGCTTCCCCTTGGATCATGGAAGCATCAACATACACACTGAGGTCTTTCTCATAATCATCTACCTTTTTTTTTTCCCAGTGGAACCCATAAAAACTCTATACTTTATTTCTGCTCTCTGCATGGATTACTTTACATTTATCTACATTACATTTTATCTGCCAGGTTTCCACATTATCATTTGCTCTTGCTTATCCACTGCTACCTTCAAGGACTAATTGATTCGTCGTGTACCATTTGGTTACATCATTTTCTGTTCGGATTGTGCAATGAAATGAACGAATACGAACGAGTTTCCATTGGTATATTCTTGTCACCAAAAATCTGAGTGTTGTCAAAAATGGCTTTGAATGCTGAACTCAGATCTGTCCATCGGATTGCCAGACAGAGAAGCGTAATTCGTCACTCCAGAGAGCACGTCTAGAGTCCAGTGGTAGTGTGCTTTACACCACTGTATTCAATGCTTTGGTGATGTAAGGCTTGGATGCAGCTGGTCGGCCATGGAAACCTATTCCATGAAGTTCTTTATGTACTATTCTTGAGCTAATCTGAAGGCCACACGAAGTACGGAGGTCTGTAGTATTGACTCTGCAGACAGTTGGTAACTTCTCAACACTGTGTCCCTCAGCATGCATTTTCCCCGCTCTGTGATTTTTACAATCCCTATTCCAAAAAAGTTAGGATGTTATCCAGCTTGTAAATAAAAACAGAATGCAATGATATGGAAATCTCAAACCCATATTTTATTCATAACAAAACAGTATAAACATTTGATATGTTTCTAAGGAAATGTACCATTATAAGGGGGAAAAAAGGTCATTTTGAATGTCATGGCAGCAACACGCCTCAAAGGCCATGTTTACCACTGTGTGGCATCACTTTTAAGAACAGTCTGTAAACGTCTGGGGACTGAGGATATCAGTTTTGGGAGAGGAATATTGTCCCATTCCCATCCAGTGTGTGGTTTGGCACTGTCATATTGGAAAATGCAAGGTCTTCCCTGAAAGAGATGTCATCTGGATGGGAGCATATGTTGCTCTAGAACCTGGATCAGCATTGATGATGCCTTTCCAGATATGCAAACTGCATTGGTGATTCTGGGTCATGTTCAAATATGGCTGTTTCTTTGAGTGATAGTTTTAACTGACATCTTCAGATAACATGACGAATTACGTTCACTGATCATGTTTTCTGGAAATATTCCTGAGCCCATTTAGTGATTTCCATTGCAGAATCATGCCTATTTGTGAGGCAGTGCCCTCTAACGGCCCGAAGATCACATATGACTGAACTTTCTCCAGATTCTCTGAATTTTCTAATTAGATTATTTACTGTAGATGATATTTTCAACCTCTTTGCAAATTTATGCTGAGGAACTTTTTTCTGAAATTGATTTGCTATTTGTCGAGACAGTATTAGGGCGATTGGTGATTCTCTGTTCATCTTCAGAGAGACTGCAACTGTGAGATGCTCTTTTTATACCCTGTTACTGACCTGTGGCCATTTGACATAATTATTTGCAAATTGTTCCTCCAGCTGTTGGGTTTTTGTACCACTAACCTTTCCAGCTTCCTATTGCCCTCGTCCCAACTTTTTTGAGACGTATTTCTGTCATGAAATTCAAAATGAGCCAATATTTTTCATGAAATAGCAAATTGTCTCACTTTAAACATTTTATATGTTGTATATGTTTTGTTGTGAAAGAAATCTCAAACTCATATTTAATCTCATTGCATTCTGTTATTTACAATTTGCACAGTGTCCCAACTTTTTTGGAATTGGGTTGTACGTGGCCTACCACTTTGTGGCCGAGTTGCTGCTGTTCCCAATTGCTTCCACTTTGTTATAATACTACTAACCGGTGACTGTGGGATATTTAGTAGTGAGGAAATTTCACGAATGAACTTATTGCACAGGTGGCATCCTATCATGGTACCACGTTTGAATTCTCTGAATTCTGAAAGTGACCCATTCTTTCGCAAATGTTTGTAGAAGCAGTCTGCATGACTAGGTGCTTGTTTTTATACCTGTGGCTATGGAAGTGATTGGACCACCTGACTTCAGTGATTTGTCCCAATACTTTTGGCAATTGTGTGTGTGGTGTGTGTGTGTGTGTGTATGTGTGTGTGTGTGACACAGAGATATTGGGTTTGATTGCTTTCAGTGAAGTGGAAAGTGGAGAATTGCTTAAAATCCTTTTTAGTCTGTGTGGGAATTACATAGCTCAGTTATTTTATTAGGGATCAATAAAATACAAATAGCGAATGGCATGAAACACACAAAACAATGGCCAGTTGAAAAGACAATAAAATGAGCATTAAGACCAAACCGATAAAACTTCACAAAATGTCAGGTGGTGCAACCAAAAAGCTGACTTCACTATTTTTTCCAAATCTTTATAAAATAATTTAAGTGTCTACACTGCATCAGACATTAATTTCTATTGTGTTCCTACTGAGTTAAAACCCAAGGAATAAAGGTGGGTCTTAAGATGACATTTAAAAACAGGTAGTGTAGGTACCAACCTAATATGCAGAGGCAACTTCTTTCAGAGGTTGAGGGCTACAACTGTCCTGCCCTGTGCTTCAACCTTGATTTAGGGGCAACCAGTAGCACCTGCTCGTTGGAAATTTACCAAGTCATCTGATTGGCTTGTTCCTTCTCTGGTTGCTTCGACCCACCACCTATACGGTCTGATTGGTAATCTCTCTGAACCAGTCATTTTACATTTTTGCCCTCAGAACAGTAAAGCTCCCATGAATGCAGCAACTGCTCAGCAGACCTGAGTGACCTTGATGGGATGTGTAGGTGTAAAAGGTCAGAGTGATGGGTTGGAGGTAGCGCATCAATCTTAAAACATACACGGAGCCAGTGAAAGGTTGACAGCATGTCGCATGTGTGTCCATATTAAGATAAGCTGGGCTAGCTGTAAACGTGAGACGGAGGCCTGCCTAGCACCAGCATAGGGGGCATTACAGTAGTCAAATCGGACGAGATAAAAGCCATTTTTATCAGATTTTCCAAAAGACACCTGCTATATCTTTAGCTGGGGTGCTGCTGCCTTTGAATATTTATCAACATCTAAATATCAGCTGGCAATACTGACCCATATTGACACATTAGTCTGATGCCAGCGTCATGGTTTTTTTTAATAAGCATCTAATGATGTCGTTATGTTAACATCTCTTTAGAGCTATACTGATTATGTTTCTCTTCCATGTAATTAATGCTTAACTGCCTGCACATCCAGCAAAAGTTACACTGTGTGCACAGCGTGTAATGTGGTCAAGCCGTGGCAGGTATGGCTGAACTTTCATGTCTATTTTTAAACAGAGAGGATGCCGCTTATATTTTTGAAAATGCAGTGTGTGTTTTTTGTGTGAATTTTACCATGTGGATCTTCCATCTATTAAAATTAAAACACTTAACAAAGAAAGCATTACATTTTAAATGATTTTTGTGACATGGTTCAGAAAACCTCTATGAAGTCCAATAACAGATGAACTCTCCTATATTTGTATTTGATGTTTTTGGTTTCGCCTTGCCTTGCCCTGGGGCTGTATGGTGCCTACTGTCTGTTCAGGTTTGTATTAAGAAATCTAGAGTATGTACACTCCGCATTCTTTTATTTCACATTGGTGCTCTAAAATCCATTTTATGTCTGTAGAATTACTATTCCTTTCTAGTTATAGATTAAAATACACAGGGTGGAACGTGGAACTCTGCGGGGCGAATAAGAATTCAAAACATTTTCAAATACATACACTTTATACAGGGGTTAGACAGTGAAACAAACACTTAGTTTTAGGTCACAATTTATTAGTATGGTATAGGGCCTCCTTTTGCCAACAATACTGCATCAGTTCTCTTTTGGAATGACAGATGCAAGTCCTGCACAATCCTGAGTCTTTTCATGCAGAACAGTGGCCAGGTCAATATATGATGCTGATGAAAGAAGATGTTTCCTCCAAAGCTCAGTGCTATTCAGATCTGGTGACTGTACAGGTTTTTTGGATTTACTCTGGGTTAGTACCCAGACATCCCTTTCAGATTGCTTCCTCTTCTGTCCACAGTTACTCTTGTTGCATATGGTCCATCCTTTGTGGTGGTATGACAACTTTACCCTGGATACCGTAGCTTTCAAAAGACCACAAAGGCTTGCTGTCTGGGTCTCGGATGTGCCATAGATATGCGCACCCACAACTTGTCCTCTTTTGAACTCTTAAGTGTCCAATTATGTTGTGTGAATTGCAATATTTTATGTACAGCTGTGCCATTGCTCCAATTCAGCCATCACACTCTGCTGTCAGTGCAGTCAGTGAAAATTGGCCACCAGGCCTTACATTTAAAGCCGTGAAACCTCAAACATTATTTTGTTCTGTGTCCAACCCCTATACATGCCCAGGGTCAGGGGTTCCCAGCAGAACTACCTGACCAGGACACTCGTCTGATTGGTAACCGTTCTACGCTTAATGGGGTAGATGTGTGGTTTTTAGTAGCGGTGGCTACCACTTGGCTTGGAATAATCCATCACAGCTTACACTGCTGTCTAGGGCTGGTGCTAACGACAATTTTTCTATGAATTAATCTGTCGGCTCTTTCACAGATTGGGCGATTTAATCTAAATGATTTTCTTCCTGAAAATGTAATTGATCGTAATTGAGAACAAAATGTCATCACACGGCTTCAGATAACGGATCCCGCCTTTTCGGCACTGTATGTGCCTTACGCCCACAATTCAACAAACACATTAGTAGTATGCCTAAAATATCAATGAGATGTGTATTGTGATGCCCAATAGTTATGACAATCTGTAGAGTAAGCTCAGATTTTAGCCTAAACGTTTTCTCAAACACTTATTCAACGGAAATTCTAAGGTAGCAGGAAACTTTATGGCTTTAATGAATCTATTTAACAGCTGTAAGAACAATAGACATTACAATTCTCCGTTTACTAATGGCAATTTAATAAACATGAACAGGCAACATTTAAGCTGGTTTTGCCTCTTTTGACAGTTCATCATCCAGAATAGTACCTTCGCTCATGCATAGCGCTAGTGCCACCGTAGTATGCCATTGAAATTTTGCATAGTGTAAACCATCTTTGTTTTGTTTTAATTTGAAGTGCTCCCATAATTAAAGGAAAATTGTTACATGAAATAAAATGAAGCATTTTAGAAATTCAATGCAGTTTATTTTAATATAGCGCTTTTCACAACAGTTCTCCCAAAGCACTTTACAGGGTTGTGTTTGTGATGCATAAAACAGAAGTAGAGGGATATGCAGAACTGGGAAAAAGGAAAGATTTAATAAAGAAAGCCAGAAGACAATGGGGGAGAGGAACCAAAAACCTCTGGGGGTCCAAGGCCTAGACGTAGAAAAGGACGTTTAGAGGCGGCATCACCTGGAGTGACTGTGTCTAACCGCTTTCAGGTGCTTCCAGCTTTAGAGCCGGAAGAGACTGGGGAGGCAGGAGGGTCCTTGGACACTGAGGAGCCCCCTCCCTCCAAGAAGAGGGAGGTTGTGGTAGTAGGGGATTCAATTATTAGAGGTGTAGACAGTTATGTCTACACCCGTGATAGCATCTTATCCTCTATGTGCACCCTCTATCATTGGCTTTTAAGGACCTGCTGATTTAAATTCAAGCAATGACTTCTTTTTGGCCAGGCAGCGTATTGTTTGAGACTAAATTTTGGTTATTTTATTTCATGATAAAGTTCATATAAAGTCATTTAAGAATTGCAAAGTTCTGCATTACAAGAGTTAAATCTATGTCCTTAAAGACTATGTTCAAATCTAATGGCCTGCTATGACAGCTTTACAGATGTTTCCTTCAGCAATTTAGAGTGGATAGAGGTAGACTAATCTGCGCATACATCTGCATCTGACTTATCCTGTTAGTTACATTTGACTGTGAAGGAAGTTTAGTCGACAAAATATCCTGTAATTTTCATTGACTAAAACTAGATTTAAAAGAGAACTAAATTCATATGACTAAAACTAAGTTACATTTTCATAAAAGGACTAAGACTAAAACTAAATCAAAATACGAAGTATGCTGTCAAAATTCACACTGCTTGTCAGTTGGGGGTGCTACAGTACAGTATCCCCAAGCGAGCTTGATGGGCCGAATGGCCTCCTCTCGTTTGTATAGTTCTTATGTTCTTATGAGGTCCTTATAAATGTTTAGAAAGACTTCTGTTTTTGAATGCATGTTTGAGAGGATCAGTAACGCAATGGTTTCTAAATAAACGCTGGGTTGCTTGACAAAAAGATTTTTGTTTTTAGGTTGCTTCAACCAATAGCATATTCTAAAGACAAATTATAGCAGTAAATAAGGCGGTTTTTAGTATTTTAGAGGACTGAATGTGACTTTTTCTTAATGGTAAACATTAATATACAGATTTAAAGTTAAAATGCTGGTTTGTATAAATTGTACCATTTTCATGCATTGAAAGTGATTGAATTGATATCCTATTAAAATGTATTATTGAGCTGCGTTGGTTCAGTCAATTTAATTTAATAGCAGGGCTGGTACGATTATTCGATTAAAAAAATGCATGGACGTGGAGTTTTAGTGTTGACACGTTGTGTAAAACTACGTAAATGTTTTAGAACTGCGATGCACTACATAAGCTAAAAGTATTGTAAGGGAAAGTACTTTATCCGCTCGGGAGCATGTTAACTCTGTCCTTTTAAGAATCGCGCAATAAAAGTGTTAAAGAGTTAATGACACTGTTTCAGCTGTTTTATATTTTCTGTTTGCTTATTCTATCATGTAAGAGTGAGACATATTGTTTTACGACTACTCTTACACACTGTAGCCTAAATCTTTCCTTGCTCACTGAAGTAAGCTTAATTAAGCTACCTTTGCTAGTGTTAGTTAAACATGTTTCTCTAGTTATGAGATCATTCCATGTTTTAGCATCTATTTCAACAAAGTCAAATTGGTTTACTGAAATAATTATCTTCAATCTAACATACAAATCCTACTGAATCTCTTTAGATTTGCCTTTTTGTTAATAATGCTTTGTTTAAGAATTGTTTTAATAAGTTGAAATGTTAATGAGAATTTCAGATTTGTGTGGGAGGGGGTGAATTGTATTAGTCATTTAACTTAAATTCATTAAGCAATTATTTTCATGATCAGGTCAATCAAATTATTTTAGTCGAATAATCGAAAAAAATAATCGTTAGATTAATCATTTTTAGCATAGTCGTTTGGGACAGCACTAATTCAAAGTGAATGGTATCGAAGTGCATAAAGTTATTATACCTTTGCTTTCGTATCACAGATAGCATAGTATCTCCGTGGACAGAGACAGCGGTATGTCATAAACGTTACTGTAGGTTTAATAGCCAGGTGTCCCAGTACATTTGTGTATATGGACTTAAGTCTGGATTGGTTTAGCAAAGTCTATAGTTCTGAAGAGCAGGGTTGAGTGATGAAAACCAAATGGTAGCCTCTAGACCTCAGACCAGACTGTTCACATTCAGAAGTACCCTCTTCAAGATACAAACACATGACAGGGCTGGCTGGGATAGTGGAAAAAAAAACCCCCAAACCATTTCCCTTCAGTGGAGTGTGTAGCATTCTAAGTGTTTTTTTCCCCTCTGCAAAGAAAAAACAACCACCTACCTGTAAATCAAGGTTTGAGGTACTTTGTCAACAGCAGCTGTGTACACGCACACAGTGTGATGAGACAAAGTTTCTCCATGGGCCGGGGTGCAAACATGCATCATTTACATTTATATTTACAGCATTTAGCAGATGCTCTTTTCCAAAGCGACTTACAACCAGTGCTTAGTAGTGTCTGACTGTTCTTCAATTTATAAGCTAGACATAAAATCAACAGCCGTTGAGATCAAATTACCTCTAAGAACATTGTATAGAAAAGTTGTTAGGAAAAAGAGTGCACAGGAAAAGATTGTTAGTTTTTTTTTTTTTTAATAAATGGAGAGAGTGGACAGTAAGGGTGGTATTAGTCTCCAAGGTACTCCTTGAAGAGGTGTGTCTTCAGACGACACTTCTCTTAAGTGTTGGCGGTTCGAGACGAGCAGTGCTTGATGCTCTGAGAGGACGAGAACTGGCTCGATTCTGATCAATGCTGCCAAGTAAAGAGGAGCTGTTCCAGTCTTGGCCTTAAAGGCAAGTGTTAGGGACTTGAACCTGATGCGGGCAGCCATAGGGAGCCAGTGCAGGTTCCATAGAAGAGGTGTGATGTGCGAGAATTTAGGAACATTAAAGAGGAGTCTTGCAGCTGCATTCTGGAACAGCTGAAGTGACCTTGTCGCCTTCAATGAAAGACCAGCCATAAGGGAGTTGCAGTACTTCAGTTTCGAGATGACCAAGGATTGGACGAGTAACGTCTGTCATGAGAAAGGGACGAATCCTTCTAATGTTGTAGAGCAGGTATCTGCAGGACCTGGACAGATTGTTAATGTGTGATGAGAATGATAATTCGTCATCCAGAATGACACCGAGACTTCTGTTTTTGAGGGGACCCTAAGACATATAACAAAAATACAGCGTGCACATGGACAAGAACAGCACTTAACATTGAACAGTGCAGCAACATGCAATATAGGGCCATGGGAGATGGAGTATTTCTGTACGTGGATATAAATATAAAATGAAATGACCAGCATAGTGAGACAGTCCCTTAGCTGGGTAACACTTGGTTGTACCAGCAACAGTTAAGACATTATAATTAAGGTGCAGGTACCAGTAAAGAGTATAGTGATAATGGAGTTATTGTGAGGTCGACAGGTAATGTATCTTAATGACATTTGTAGGCAGAGGTTCATGAATGTTTAGAATTAAGAATTCTGATGGCTTGTGTTATGAAGCTATTACCCAATATGGTGGAACCAGAAAGAATGCTTCGATACCTTTTGCCAGACGGCAAAAAAAGGGTAATTTTAGGGAATTAGTGAGAGATGGCTGACAGTGTCACATGTCATTATCATTGTCCCTTACCAAGATGGCCACCACTTTTCAGAGCAAAAATAATATCTGAGAGAAATAATGTTTTAATTTACCATTGGAAAGATGTTCATTATGTTCCTTGTTTATGAATGTAAACATTTTATCCAGCTTGACATATGTCTGTGTTTACACGCCTGTACAGTATTTTTCAGTCGGTCCTCTTGACTTTTCTCTGCCCCCCAGTCACTGATCACAGTACATAGCGGGGGTAGCTAATGGCTTCCATCTTTTTCAGACTATGATGATGGCTTCTCCATGAAACACACTGCTGCTGCCCGTTTTCAGCGTAACCACAGGCTCATCAGTGAGATTCTCAGTGACAGCGTGGTCCCAGATGTGCGCTCTGTTGTCACCACTGCCCGTATGCAGGTCTTGAAGCGCCAGGTTCAATCGCTTATGGTGCACCAGGTCTGTTACGAGTCATGCAATTTTTTACTGTACCTTGTATACACTTTTTCATATACCTTGTATGCAACTGAAACTTAGGTTTCCTAAGTTGGTATGCTGTTTGATTCCATCAAGGTTTACTTCTATGTCTGTGTCTGTATAGGTAGAATAACATTTTAAATGGAACTTTAAATCCAAGATTGATCTAATCATGCTTCCTGCATTAATGGTTAAGCTTTGATTAATGTCTCTGCAACTGATCATGCTAGTTTACAATATTAGCTGTTAAATGCCATACATTACTCTGCATTTGATTTAAAGTATTTATAATTGATATCGACATTCTCTGGGATGGTTTGAGATATTGTCCATAAGTAAAATATTGTGGATTGCTCTGGCGTGAAATATGTGCCATTTTGATCTTTACTTGACTTTCTAGTCAACTAGCTGACCTGATTGTGTTGGTACAGTAATAGAAATGTTTGTTTACAGAGAAAGCTTGAAGCAGAGCTACTGCAAATTGAGGACCGTCATCAGGAGAAAAAAAGGAAGTTCCTTGAGACAACAGAGTCTTTCACCAATGAGCTCAAGCGGGTATGGACCTTAACACCTCTGATACTGTATGTCATTGGCCATTGGCACTTCTGCTGATGTGACTGTGTGTCCAGCTGTGCAGCATGAAGGTGGAGGTGGACATGGAGAAGATTGCAGCTGACATTGCAGCTGCAGAGGAAGCAGCACGGAAGCGGGCGGAGGAGCGAGAGAAGGAGACGGCAGAGCAGGCCGAGAGGTCGGCCATTGCTCCGGCCTCTGAGGAGGAGCAGCAGGCCGGTACTCTGCGAACAAAGCAAAGCCAAGAAATGAGTGATGATGGCAGTGAGAAAAAAGAAGAGGAGGATGAAGCTGCTGGTGCTGATGCAGGTCTGGCTCCGGCTCCTTTTGAGTCTGCATGGGCATGTTTTTGGGTGTACATGCAAGTAACTAATTAAATTCTGGAATTGATCTGCCTTATTATACACCTGTGCTGCCCCAGGGCGTCTGCTGTAGTTAGTATGATGCAATTTCAGATCCAATAAAAACTATGCTTCCTGCTACCTAAATCACTGACTTCCCTGCTAAAACCAAACCATTCAGCTCAGGTGTTGCCAACACAAGCTATTGACAGCTTGCAGGGAGCCAGTCTTCATTATATGTTTTAGAAATAGGATTAATTATGTTCCTTTGTTTTATTGTGCTTATACCCTTATACAGTGGGGGAGTAACTTTGTTTTGGACAAATGTTAAAAAAAAAAAAGTGGTTTGTGAAATGAACTTTGCCCTTGAAAACTGACTTGCGCAAAAGTTAAATTTCAAAATACCTTTTCTCAGTTTGCCAACAAGCTATAGCTGAGTGACGTATCCAAGTCATTTAGCTGTCATAGTAAAAAAAAAATTACTAACAGCTCATAATGATTCTGAATTAACATTTTCGGGAAGTTTTTTTTTTAAGTTACACATTTCTGAGCTCTGGAAGGCATGTGTAATTCATATGACAAATTTCATTCAAATCAAAAATGTTTTACATCACAAAAATGTGATGTAAAAACTTCTGGAAATTTGTTGAATTATTAATTATACATTGTGTTAATTGCACATTTTGTGCAATTTTAAGCTGTAATTTTAGCTGTGATTAATCATGATTAATTGTAGAAAACTGTGAGGTTGTTTTAGGCAATTCCCAGCCATATTTTTGACAAATATACAGACTATAGCATTCGAATTTCTGTAAGCAGAGTGAGAGTGAAAATAGAGTACATGTTGACCTGCCACTTCCTGAGCTGAAAGTAATTCTCTTTAAAGCAGAACCGCAGGGAGCTGAAATATCTGAGAGCCAGCAAACCTCGCGTGAAACTTCCACCACCGAGAGCAAAGATGATGGACCAGAGAGGGCTGAGAGCGTCACCGAAGAAGGAACCAGTGACAGTAACACGGGCTCTGAGAGTGTTCCCCCGGAAGATCCTTCATCGCTGGAGCCGGTTGCTGTGGGGCTCAATAGCAAGCCTGAATGATGTGCATATGTCTGTGTGTACATATGTATGTATGTCTGAGATTCCTTCCAACTGGCAAATCCCAAATTATTGACAAAAATGTGCACATGCCTTTTAAATTGACATTTATTTTCCCCATAAGCAATTCAGTAGTTACCTCTCATGTTACAATTATTGAAATTTCATAATGTTGATGTTTGTGTTGTGTGTGTGTGTGTGTGTGTGTGTGTGTGTGTGTGTGTGTGTGTGTGTGTGTGTGTGTGTGTAAATTTGCGCTCATTCAATTTTATACAGGCAGAGAATGTCATCCAGTTGCAAAATCAAGTGTTTTGGACCAGGCCTAATGGATTTAACTTGCTACTAAATTCAAGGGAAGTTCATCTCCAAAATTTATGAAGATAATGAAATTTATTCATCTTTGACCTAGATTTCTCTGCCTTTTTAAACAAAGTAAAGTAGTATTTGTGGCCTAGTACATTTTTGATATTTCCAAATGTCAGTGGGATGACTGTCAAGTGTAATGGTGCACATTTACTACAGTAGTGAATATGTTATGTCATTTTTTTTATGCTTCAGTCACAATTAAACCCATGATAACTTCAAATAAAGTAGTTTTTGACAACTTGTTCTTAGACCTGTTTTTCTGTTGCAAACAGGAGCTCACTGCAGAACTGTTTACTTGGACAAATGACTGTTTCTTGATTGCAGTTGTGAAATTGCTTTTGTTCGCAGCTAAGGAAGTGGTTACATGAAAGGGATTTTGTGAACTCCTGCTTTGTCTGAGTGCTTTCTGAGTCTGAACACATTTCCTGTTTTTTGGTATAACTTGGTTACCTGAACCAAAGTTGAAGTTAATCAAAACAGCTGTAGCAAGTTGAGAAAATAATTTTTTGAAGTGTTATTCTTGTTTTATCATATCACTTTTTGCATAGTGAGATATTGTACTGAAAACAACTTGAAATGCGATCATTGTTTTTCAATTTGCCCCTTCATCCAAGCAGAATCTGAAACATTTAACCATAACCACATCTGCTTTACCTGCTGTGTGGGCTGGTTTACTGTTCAAGACCTCAGCATGCAAGAAGTAAAGTTCACCTGCTGGAGGAAAGGTATGCAAGTGAGCCAGTTGCGAGCAGCCAAATTCCGTGTGTTTGTGGAATTAATTTTATGAACTTAATTCCGTTTTTCAGATGTGCATTTGAGATATCTGTTGTTCTCTGATATAAAAACAAAAAAAAGACTAATTTTCTTCCAAACAAGTGAGTGGTTAAGTAGTCTTTTGTGGCATGCAGCTGCCAAGTTTCTATGTAGTCCGGTATGTTTCATACACAGTCAGTTGTTACACAATATTCCTGTAAAACACATTCTAACTCCACAATATTGGCCACAGCTCCACACAGCCACCTCAAGCAATGGAGTCTTGGAACATCTCCCATTCTAACTCAATGTCTCCAGCCTCCCTTGGGATGCCAAAGTTTCCAGGTGAAGATCTCCCAGGAAGGGGCCTCTGCCAGACGCTCCTGGCATGTCCTCACTATGCATGTGGGTCTACCAGGTCTACACAGCATCTTCCCCTGCCATCACATACAACTCATCACCGTGTGGTGATCAGTTGACAGCTTCAATCCTCTCTTTACCCGAGTGTCCAAGATAGAAATCGCAGATTTGAAGATGCAATTACAAAATTATCAAGCTGCAGCCCCTAATGTGGTCCTTTGGGCATCGTTGGGCTGTGCCCAAGGCCTGTCCCAATAAGAGAGTTTAACAAATCATATTTCCTGAGGTCAGGCTGAGCAAAACCAAAAACCCGTATTATGGACACTGCAGTTCCAGAACAGCTTATTTCGATTAGCAGTCAATCTGGATAAGTTGATTCAAAATAATTGCTGTCCACGGCGAGATGTAAAGAAGCATCACTAGTCATTCACTTTATAAAGTTATATATAATCATAGCTATTTATTGTAGCAATAGCCCAGTCATTTACTGTATCACCTAATAGCCATCAGGAAGAAAGCAGTGGCCTGTAGAATGGATGATGGGCCCCCAGTCCAGCCGAGGAACAGGAACTCAGCCAAAATACAGAAAGGCCCTTCATGGAACCTAGGGGCTCCCTAAGGGTATATCACATCTGAGGAAACCACCTCTAAGGATACAACCACCTATGTAAAAGGTACCGTCTCCTTTTGAAAACACAGAGTAAATACAGAGAAGTTCCCTCGAAAATATTTAATGTGTACATCGTATTGTGTTCATAGTCTCTGAAGGGTCCCTTAAGCTGGTGGACGTCCCCCTACAAATGAATGTTCACATCCACAGTTTCCTTTCTACACATTGTAGACAAAAACCTTTTGTGCTACAATATAATTATTAGAACGGTAAAGAATATGATGCAGAGACCCTCCCTGCAGTACCTCTTAACAGTTCTGCTGAGATATGCAAATATGTTCTACAGAAAACTACATTACAGTATAATCTGGCCTGGGAACGCTTTGGTATTTCTGTGGTGAAGCTGGAGGAGGTGACTGAGGGAAGTCTAGGTATCCATGCTTTTATTCAAATTGAGTAAATTCATATTCATTTTATTTAAGCACTTCACCTGAAGGGAGGGACAAAAAGCATTTTTAATATCTCGGGATATGAAAGTAAAGGGGAAATTGATTCTTATAAAAAAATTTACTTAGATTGAAGGATGTAAATGAACTGGAGTAATTTTATCAGATGTTGGAACTCAGTGACTTTCCAGGTTGGAATATATTATTGGCACCCTTGCATTTTATTTTTCCATTCATCCTCTCCAGTACCCCGGCAAAGACCTTCCCAGGAAGGCTGAGGAATGTGATCCCCCTGCAGTTGGAACACATCCTCCGGTCCCCTTTCTCAAAGATTGGGACCACCACCCCAAAGTCCCCCTTTCTCCCCCGAATCACCTGACAGTTTACCAGAACCTTTTCGAGGCTGACCACAAGTCCTTCTCCATAGCCTCACCAAACTCTTCTCACACCTGAGTTTTTGCTTCAGCAACTGCTAAAGCCACATTCTGTTTAGCCTACCAGTACTTGTCAGCTGCTTCAGGAGACTCATAATCTAGCCAAGCTCAAAATGCCTCCTTCTTCAGCCTGACAGCTCCCTTTACCTTTCTCCCTTTGTGTCCATCATCAGATTTGGGAATTGCTGCTGTGACAGGCAGGAACAACCTTACAGCCACCACTCCACAATGCTGCCTCAGCAATGGAGTCCCTGAACATAGCCTATTTAGACTCAATGTCTCCTGACTCCCTCAGGAGAGAAGCAAAGTTCTGCCCGAGGTGTGAGTTGAAGATCTCCCGGACAAGGGCCTCACTAAAGTTTGGGTCACCCAGGTCCATCCGGCATCTTCCCCTGCCATCAAATCCAACTCACCACCAGGTGATCAGTTCACAGCTCAGCTCCTCTCTTTACTTGAGTATCCAAAACATATGGACGCAGACCCAATGATACAATTACAAAATCGATCATCGAACTATAGCCTAAATTTCAAGTGCACTTATGAACACTTTTATGTTCATACATGGTGTTCGTTATGGACAAACTGTGGTTAGCAGGGAAGTCCAATAACTAGTCAAGTCAAGTGGCGTTTATTGTCATTTCAACTAGGGACGGACTGATCCACAGTATCGGTATAGATATTGGCCAAAATTACTGGATCGGATATCGGAAAAACAAACTAGGAGTATCTGATGCATCAGTGTATCATGTAAATTCTTAGTTGAACTTAGCTGAATGATGTGTAGTAAAGACAACCATATCATCTGAGCATATGAGTCATGTGATGTACATCGGTACAAGGTCGGACTCCAAGCATGTTGTCAGCATGTCCGTGGCAAGGACGTACTTTAAGCTCGCGGAAGAAAAAAGCCAAACTGCCATGTGCACTGTATGTAATCGGAGTGTTTCGAGGGGTGGAAGTAACGTTAGAAATTTTAACACAACGAACTTGATTAAACACTTGCAAAAGTATCATGCAAAAGAATACGGCGAATCTATACAGACCACATCAGCAAAGAACCAAAACTGTTCCATAGCAACAAACGTTGCAGAAACAATTCAGAACTGCAAGAAGCTCCCTTCGGACAGCAACAAAGCTGCGTGATTACACAGAAATTCACTGAATTCATAGTGCTGGATGACCAGCCCCTTTCTCTTGTGGAAAATAAGTGCTCCAAACCAGTCCGCAAGAACATCAGAGTGTGGCCAGCTGGTGCTGTTTCGGCTCTCCAAGACTGCTTCGACTCAATAGACTGGGATATTTTTAGGGAGGGTGCCACTAATGGTGACTCTATCAACCTGGAGGAGTACACAGACTCTGTGATGGGTTACCAAGTGCATAGTGGATGACACTGTATCCAAGGATGTCACCACAAGAGGCAACCAAAAGCCCTGGATGACGAGAGAAGTGTGCATGCTGCTAAAGACCAGAAATATTGTTTTCAGATCAGGAAACAGGGCTGCCCTCAGAGCGGCCAAAGCTAATCTGTCTTGGGTGGTGAGGAGTGCTAAGCAGGCACACTTTAACAGCACCAGGGACACACATCATATGTGGCAGGGTATTCAGGCCCTCACAGATTTCAAGCCAAACCCACACAGTAGTGATGGTAACGCATCCTTACCAGACGAGCTGAACAACTTCTTTGCAAAGTTCGATGCGCATAACAAAGAGCCTGAGAGGAAAGCAAAACACCTCTCCAGCGACCAGGTACTCTGGCTCTCCAGAGTCAATCCACGCAAGGCTGCAGTACCTGACCACATTCTTGGATGTGTGCTCAGAGAATGTGCCGACCAGCTGGCTGGTGTCCTCACAGACATCTTCAGCACATTTTTAAGCCAGTCGTCTGTCCCCGGGGTGCATCAAATCCACCACCATCATCTGGGTGCCGAAAAAGTCATCAGTAATGTGCCTGAATGACTATAGACCTGTCGCACTCACCTGTCATCATGAAGTGTTTCACAAGGCTTTTCAGCTATAACTTCTCTGTCTTGTCTTCTCTTGTCTTTTGCACAATGTCTTGTCATGTCTGATCTTGTTTTTAATTTTTAATTCTTATTTGCACTAGTATCTGTACACTGCAGACTCCGAGCTTCACCGTTTCGTCTGACTTCGTCTCACTTTGACTTTGACAAGCAGAATATGCACTTTAACTGTTCTGGCTCCTAGCCATTATACAGTCACGACTGTATGACAATGCTGCTATCATACTCATCTCAGTACCACAATTGTTTTCTATACAATACATTATACTGTGCAATTTTTCTGATCATGATCATTATCCTGCAGTTACGCTACAACTCTCAATCGCTGCCTTTCTTAGGTGCAATAATTTATGTGCAATATCCCTCTTATACTTTTATATTGTGTATTTGTGTCATGCCCCGATCATCCGCTCCTTCCGTGTGCCAAGCACCCTCATTAACCTTGTGTGGAATCCCCATGTTATCAACTGTCTCTTGTTATAGTCATTAGTCCTATGTATTTAGTCCGCATTTCAGTTCATTTCCCCATTGTATTGTCACCCTGTGTTTGCCTGCCTTGCCTTCTATTAAACCCAGTGTTTTCCCTGACTCTTAGCGTCCTGCGCTTCTGTCTGCACTCCGGGCACCTCAGTCCACGACAATTTGTAATTGCTATATGCTTTCTATTACTATTTTATTTGGTTTTTTGTTTCCTTAAATTTTTCTTTAGCTTGCACAGTTCTTATTGAAGTTTCTACAGGATGATTTTCTACAGGATATTGCACCTTAACACGTGTAAATTTGTTGACACATGTCCTAACACCCCACTGCTCATGATGGAGATCTGGGGCCTTGTTTAGAATTTCAACCAGACACTCAAACATGTTTTGTCACATCATCTATGAAGGCAGCCAAAGCAGGAGTGTGTTTTTGCCCTATATTCTCCTTACTCTCTCAGAAATTACCCAAGGCTCAATATAGGTGTCATGCCCCGATCGTCCGATCCTCCTGTGTGCCACGCCCCCTGGTTACCCACGTGCGATTCCCCGATTGTCTACAGCTGTGTCTGATTAGTTTGCTCTGTCTTGTGGTATTTAAGTCCTGGTCTGACTTGTTTCCCCTGTCCGTCATTGTGGTTGGTGATGTTCGTTAGTGTTGGATGTTTCCTGCCCCAAGTCCCGCAATTAAACCCCGTTTTCCTGTACTTTCGCCTGCTGACTTGTTCCTGCTCGCTTTCCTGACCACCTGCCCGCACGATCGCCGCTTGTGTCAGCCCCGATCGTGACAATAGGCTTCATCCCTGTCACAGGCGACGCCATGACAAATAAATTGATCAACTACCTGACAAAGGTTAGACTGAAGGTTTTCTATTAATGTAGTGCATTAGATGTTCCTGGTGTATGTTTTAAGTAAGTACTGGCTGGGTACCAGGAACTGCAGTTTTTTTTTTTCCTCAAGCAGAAGGAATGGGGAGCACCAAGAATCCACCAAGCATCTGCAGCGGATGATCAGCACTATATATGTTGCCAGTGAATGCAGGGAGACAAGTACCCTAATGGAAGTGTTGCCTCGAGACTGAGTCCAAACTATGTCTCTGAGCCTCAGAACCCACTACAACTAATGTGGAGACAGGTGGATTACTAATCTAGGAACTGTGTTTTTGTCTGGCAACTTTGTTTTTACCATGTTTTTCAAAATATCATGTTATAAGCTCAGCTATGTGAAAGTGAAAATGCAAAATCCAATCCTGGTTATCCTGGTCAGCATTACTTTGTTATTAAACCCTGCAAAAAAGGTAGTTACAAAACAGTAGTAATGTTTCTTTTCACAGAAATATAATAAGACATAAAATAAAATTATTAATTACATTTGTTCTATTTAAATGTCAGGGGGCGGCATGGTGGTGCAGTGGTTAGCACTGTTGCCTCACACCTCTGGGACCCGGGTTCGAATCCCCGCCTGGG